>JAQIXS010000476.1:0-45854 GCA_034700785.1 Rossiulus vilnensis | reverse complement strand
TTCGGGACTTGATTAAAAGTTCGAGTTAGCGTATTATTCGATTTATAGGAAGTCGAGTTATCGAGCTTTCACTGTATCTAGAAAGTAGCGCCTGACGTCACTCTTTGACTATGAGGTAATGTATCAAGGGCTTCATATGAAATCCGAATGAGACAAAAACATACCTCGTGAAAGAGGACTTCGTTTTCACTTCTGTTTTATGGCATATGCACTGTACAGTACTTAATGCTTAAATTCCATACAAAAGCAGCATTATATATTCAAAGCAGAACAAATTACTACCGGTTTCATCAAATGTCCAAAAATTCCCTGCGTAGGGGCTAGCAGAATAGTGAATACTTTCGCAAAAACAGTAAAGATTACTCTTAATTTTAATGTGAAATTGCGTTGGTGACAGACTTTGAAAATGGTCGTTCGTTATATCAGCAAACGGATACAATAAAAAGGAGGAGGTGGGGTGCAAGAGCGCAGCAGTGGACACGAAGTGTGATTGGAAGTGGCGTTAGTGATATGTTTTATGAAAAAATAATTTATCTGGCTTTGCGCTAAAAGATGATGCTCTGAGGGAAGACGCGAAGCGGTGGTCAAGCCAAAGAATGGGACACGCAGCGCGAGTGGTCAGTTCTGAGGTCGGCTTGGTGCGGTCATCAACAGCATCTGGAGGCAAGACAAGAACCATTGTCGTTATTATAATCGTCAAGATGAGCGGGGCAGCAGATGATGCTGACGGGTCAGACTGGCCACTGGCCATTCAAAACCATTTTTCCACAGAAGTTCACGGGTTAAAAATTCCACGGAGGGAAATTGTATTCTCGCCTTAGTGATTGGTTTGTTAAGAAAGCGAATAATTAAGCTGACCGCACATTTTGGGAGATTTTCTGTGTCTCAGACGTAAATAACTAATGGGTGTTTATCAGTAACGCATTAAATGCGACTGAAGAGGACTACTGAGAAATGTGGTCCAAGCCTTCACTTTGCTATAATAACCAAGAACGACCAAAGAAGTGATGTGAAACATCATCAATACAACCAGAAGTGGTCTAAAACCATCGATTGAAAAAAAAGAAAAAGAATTGCCATAAAAGATACTCATATTCCAAACATTATCATTCCATTCATTTGTATTACTACATAAACACTGCACAAATAAGTACCCTACTGTCAGGAAAGGATATGCCATGAGGTGTAGAGACAGCACTGGGTAAGTGGGACACAATCTTTCCTCCCCCCCACGTTATTCATCGGCTACCACCGCATTTTGAGCGTCACCATCATCATTGCCAAACTGAATTTCTCTTAGCACCTTTTGAAAGAGAATTCCAACGTCTAATGACATGAAAAAACGGAGTTCTTATGGAGTTCCATAAGAGGATTGGAATGTAAGGTTTTACCACCTAGCGTCCAAACTATACTGAAAACACAACACACATTTTAATTCAGCTATTCGAACAATTGGTGCTTCTCAGAAACTTTGGAAGCACGCGTGCTAAAAGTGTAAAAAGTAAAATTGAGTATAATATATGTAAACTCACTCGGGAGCTGATACCAAATTTAAAGAGTTTTAAGAGTTTAAAATGTCGAGCAGAGTGAATCCGTCGCCTGTTAGGAGATTTAATATGGAAATTGTTACATCGCAGCCAGTGTCAGCAGTTATCGAGAGGGGGTTGATCAGGAAGAGAGGGGATAATGGCGCGTGCACGTATTCCTAATGCACGGAGGGGGCAATGGGGCGAAGAAGTAAAGGGATGAACCACGTAACAGTATGGCTGAGATAGCGGCAATTTCGACTGTAACATGCATAGGGTGCAATGGCATCCAAGGAGGAGGAGGAGGAGGAGGGGGGGGGGATAACTGCAAGGGCCCAGGCGTTGGGGCGCACAGCGAGAACTCTTGATTTGTGACGGAGAAAGCGAACGGCTGGCGGCAGATGTGTCAAATTATGACTTCAAAATGTACCCTAAATATTTTAAGAACGACAGCAATTGCTTCTTTGATGAGGTGATTTTGCGCTTGGCAATTAGTTGAGGCAGTTAGCCTTCGCATCGACATTATGATAGAAATGAGCAATATGCCCGTGCATGCAGTTGGCAATGGCGAAATTACTTTTATAACATAAATATAGAGCTACTAATAACACGACGACGAAGAAAACTGCTGCTCGCTGAAAAAGCACCGAATTTGAATTTAAAGCCGAACGCATTTTTTGAATTTAGTCGCCATTGTTTTAACCGGTTAGGAATTCATAACACCTTGGACAAAGCACGCCAATTTTTCCAATATCCTTCGTAATGGATTTATAGACATGTTGTCTTCATGTTATTTTGTAGGTTAAAAAAAGAAAAAACTCATTAATATTTACATATATGAAAGAAATAACATTAATGGAATTCGTTCTTTGAATGAATTCCATTCCTAACGTTAATTTTTCAAGGAAACTCACTTTTATTTTTGGGAATAATTTAAATGGTTTAGCAAGAATCTGGAAAAGACGGAACATTTCTGTTTTAACGTAAACTGGACTATGGAAAAACAGTTCTGTTTTAACGTAAACTGGACTATGGAAAAACAGTTCTGCGTCAGGACTTTGAACATATCTAACTAAAATTCCGATCATTATGCGGTATATTCCTAAAGTCACAGTCTATTTGGCGAAATAAGATGAATTTCATAAAAAAAATGTCCGAAAGTCTTGATTATACTTACATGTATCCATAATTATTATGTTTTTCTTTCCAGGAAGATGTACGTGTACAGTAACTGTATATAAAGTAATATGCAGGATAAATGGAATGGCATGAATAACGAATTTTGGGGAAAGTGAAACAGGGATATCGCTTTAGCGTTCCACTTATGCAGTGATTATATCCATGTTGGTCACTTATAAAACCAAACTAACGTTTTCTTTCACTTGCAGGAGTTTAGCAGTGCTTGAGTCAATAACGACCACTCCCCCAGGTTGATCAATACTTTAAAAGGTGTTTATTTCTTATTTTCTTTCAGTTTGATGACCTCTTTAAAAATATCACTAGAGGACGTCAATTACGTCATATTTACAACAACAACAACAATGTCCCCAAATGAACGCCACTTGTTTTAATACGTTTTCTAGTTGACATTACGATCCGTAAATTATAAGGGCAAAAGTAAAAAGGCCTAAAACATACGTAATTTACATTGAATTTTCAATTTAAGTCACTTTAAAATGTGAAGTCATCTGAGGTGGAATTCAAAATAGTCGGCACTAGTCAGGGTCACAATAACACCAGAGTTTAACTTTTTCCAAGCAAAAATTAAGTTGTTTTTGTCCAAATAAATTAATTAACACCATCTAGGCCACGCTACCTGGGTACCCTGGATTCGTTCGGGACGTTGTCAAGTGCAACTAACATATCCAGCATATTCCGAAGACAGTTTTGCGATTTGTGACAGTTGTGCTTTCGCACAGGATTATCTCGGGTGGAAACGCTCGGAATTTCGTCCAAGTTTCACAGAAAACGTCGTCGCAGGGCTGACAATTCGTCGAAATTCGCCAGCGCCATGCACTTCCAGTGAAAAACTTAACGACACGCGTTTAATCTGGGGGCTTACACATCGCTAAGTGGGCATGTCACGCTTTTTAAGCAACAGTTTGTTACGCTAAACAGCCGTTAAGTCCGGCGCCATAACTCGGGGTTCTCATTAGCACATTTCGTAGCAGCGCTAAATCCGGGCTTCGAAACGATTTTCACGAAATTTGTAAGATGGCAAGAGAGAGCGAGGAAGGAGGGGGGAGGTGGGTAAGGGGAGGGGGGGGGGTGCGAAGGCGGCCTCCGAGCACAAGACACAGCAATTAAGATGTTGCTAATGATCACGGTGATGATTCCGTTCCGTATCGCGCTGTTGCGGTAAGGGCCGAGTGACAAATCACGCGCGATTCCCCCCGCATCTCCTCGCTGATTTCCATATTTATGGCGCTCCCCCTCAACCCCCCGCTTTTCAGGAGTTTACAATATTGTAGCAAACAAAAGTTGGTCGCTGGTCGTAATGGCAACACCTACATCCATTTAGGCTCCGAGACGACACCATTTCCATGTAAATGGGCCTGAGCGCAACGCCTTGGACCATAAAGAACACGTGCTCGCCTCCGCCTCAGCCATTTCCCTTTGCTCTGATGAGCATTTGCTTCTCCCTCAGAAAGCGCCTCAATAATTCTTGAAAACTCGTCGGCGCAGGTTAGCCAGGGACGCAGATTCCAAATTAGAATATGATGAAAGCGACGTAAAACTGCCATCGCCGCTGATTATGGCTGAGCTATTCGGACCTCGTGACTGAGATAGCCGGACTCGCGACTGGCAACAACCTGGAAATAAGCAGTTCGTAAACTTTACAGGGCGCCCCTGGGCTCACCTGGACCGCGAGACAGTCCACACAGTAGTTTCAGTTATTGAAAGACACATGACAGCAAACTACATGTACGTGTTTATGCTTTCTTAGACGATATGGGAAGATTGACAAAACGTGCATACTAGCGCTGTGCCGAGTTTAAAAAAAAGGATGTCAAAATAACTATTGGCTCTAGCACCTAATTGAGAAATATTCTAATCACTTCAATTCAGCAAGGATATGCCATGTTGTAGAGCCTCAGTCGAGAGGTGGTATCCATCAACCCATAGATTATTCAGCGGTTACTACCGCAATTTGTTAGCTTAGGGCTATCATTTGGAAGAGAATTCCAAAGTTTAATAGCTTGCAAGAAATAAGACCAATAGTACGGATTTTTGTTAGTTTCCTACACATCAGTGTAGCAAATGTTAATTAAATTTACTCAGTTCGTCTATGGATTTTTATTTATCAGCAATATTTCTGACCAACTTTTTTCATTGAAAATCGAGCAAAAATCCATCAATTGTGGTATAGGTTTAATATGAATTTCGCCTACGAAGTTCCTTTAATGAATGCATTATCTCTAAACATTTT
The DNA here is from genome assembly GCA_034700785.1 of Rossiulus vilnensis. NCBI lineage: Eukaryota > Metazoa > Arthropoda > Diplopoda > Julida > Julidae > Rossiulus > Rossiulus vilnensis. Next base: position 40,898 of record JAQIXS010000476.1, on the reverse strand, counting down.
TATGGAAATGTACACTAAAATTCGAAATAATAGATATTATTGTATTGCTACCTAACGATTTCCAAAAAATGTTCATATTTTTATCTATGACACACGTAAAGTAGCAGCTAAGCTATAGAAATATCCTCTAAATGGTTTTGCCACAGTATATCGTTTCAGCAAATTATATAGGCCTACATGTATTTTAAAGATTATGTGCAATTCAAGTGTATTAAGAGTAGTATTCAATGGATCCGTGTTTCAAAGTGTGCGTAGTGTAATAATGAAAACCGCCACGCACTTCATTATCAAGGACACACTCTGTCTAAAGATGTTTGAAACATGGCAAAAGCTACTTAGATTGATGCTAATGAAGGGCTCAAGCAGGTAGATATCGCGCAAGAATATTGACAAGTAAGAGCGTGTCGTTACCTAGACCAGCACCTGAAATCGCATGCAGGACAAGCTTTCCAAAAATGTACACCATAGAGGGCTTACGTGTTTCGTTTTGCAAATCACGTTTGATGAATTGGTGAGGCCAAGACACGCAGCCTTGCGCTCCGTGATGGAAATCGATAGGCCCCTTATCGCCAACTTTGATCCGCCAGTGTCATTATATATTACAAGAGATTTTCAATAACTGATAATTTGGTTTGCGGGCCGAGAAGGTCCACCCCCTTCGTCGAGGTGCAAGGTGTAGGTTCGGTGTCTTTCGCGTCACTAATTTATCCTCGACGTTGCCATTCAGTCTATATTTCTTGCGACTGGATGGCCATAAATTAGTGGTTCGTGTTATCCGTTGTCTGCAAAGTTTTTTTATCTCCCAAACGTTGCCTCCTGCTTTCAAAACAAAACAATTGTGAATTCGTTGGCGTCAACCCTTGATGCAAAGATGTTGCGTGTCAATTAAAAAGCCAATCACGTGCTTTTGCACTTACAAATAGTCAATAAATTAGCTGTCCCACGTCTGGGAGCCTCGCATTAACGCATGCAAAATATGTGAAAAACTTGAAAAGAAGACGAGAAAAAGCAGGTGCATCCGACCAACCCCTTATATCCCCTTCGCCAATCCGCCATATTTCTTTTTCCTCCTTGTTTTTTTTAACAATTCGGCTTATCATTTGAGATTCGCAATCACCGCGAACTTTTTATTAATTGCGACCATAACTAACCGCGTCCTTTTGACGCAGCGCCGTGGCCCAAAATGCCTAAGACGTAACCCTTTGATAACGGGTGTTTAATTAATAGTTATAATTCAGGGAAAATTGCGTACCCATTATTTCTGGTGAAAACAAAGGCATTCATTAGCGGGCGAAATCAAGGAGTCAGGTTATAGGGGAGGCATGGGGGGGGGGGGGGATGAACAGACATAGGAACAGTAGGTGGGGCTTGAAATGCGAAAAATGCCGCATCCGCCAGAGGGCGCTGATTGCGAGCTGCGCAAATGGCAAACGAAAATAACAATACAGACGCTATTTCAATGTGACCGAAACACTATATCGGAAACTAGTCTCGATTGCACCCATTTGCATGAAGTGATGCATTGCTTCGATTCTGAAGTCCCAATTAACGATAACGGGTCATCCATAAAGTACGTCCAGGGGAGGGGGTTGAGAAAACTGGACAAGGACGAAGATGGGTTAAAGGAAAGAAAACGTCCGAATGGTCAGTTGGAGTTTATGAATTTAATAAGAAAATAATTGATTGAAAATTAGGTAAAAATGACTACAAACTGAAAAAAACAACTAATATTCTGTTTTATTGCTGACTAATTATAATATGTAGCAGTGTCGATCCGATGCTTATAAATAAATTAAAACTGATATTATGTATTCTGTTTATTGTAAAATTATTTTTACATACAGGACCAGACATTGAAAGTGAAGAAGAGAGAGGAGGGAATGTATTAAATACTAGACAGTGGCGGCCAGGGGAGAGAGGATAGGGGTCGTCAGAAAACCATTAAAATTTCTGTACTCAAAATGAACAATGTTTATATCCTATTGTTAATTACACATAACATTATTTACGGTATCACCTTTAAACAATTTGTCTTGTTATCTTTAGTATATTATGATTATATACAGATTTCATTGTTTCAATAATGCGAAAAAATAGGTAATATTTGCAGGCCCGAGTAACATTCGAAGTTGTTGTTGTCTTAGAATAGTATTATATGCATCATCGGGAAAAAAATCATGCATGAGCTTCAACGAATGAAAGACGGGTTCTAATCGAGATTCCTTCAAAATGATCAAGCAAAGGACCTTTTTCGACAACATTCCCAGCGTTCTGATTCCACTTTCAGATACAGAACATGCTTCGTTAGGCCTAAAGGAAATTCGCTCTTTTTTGTCTGAATATCATACCGGTTTTCTTGAAGTTATACGGAATGTCTTTGCGCCATTTTTTAAGTATTTATTAGCACTTTGGAGGAAAAAAAACACTTGGAAAATTATAGAGGTATAGCATACATGCACACCCCTGTGCAATGGCAGCGGCGGCGGCGACGGTAATTTATTAAGTAATTTACTGTTAATTATCAAATACGATATAAAAGTCAAGCAAACCAACATCGCATCCCTGCAAGAGAAGAAAAACGACGCATTTCGTTGAACTAATAAATTCTGCCGCAACATTTAGCGGATTTTGCATAGTTTTTCGTGCGCATTTGGGGGACCAAGCCTAAAATCTATGGCTCTGTGTCTCGCACAAAATAATTCCAGTCTCAACAAATTAAGGAAAAATGCAATCGTCCCAACGGTTACCTTTGAGTAATTTTGCAAGGACATGGATAAAGCATTTAAGTTCCTGACAACCTGTAATTAAATGAAAATTAACTCGAACCCAATAAATACATACAGACAATACCATGGATACCAGAGAAGTAACTTGCCTTCAACAATAAACTTGGTTTGTGCAATAATTAGATTTTCCAGCGAGACAAGGGTTGACTAAAGGCAATGCAGTCAACTAAACTGGGCCAAACCAAGCTTTGCACGTTTCATACCAGAATTTCAAGTAATCAAAGTCACTTTCTCGTTTAACATTTCCCTCAGTTCTGTGCATGCTCACAGTTGATGAGAAATGAAGTTATAAGCACCTTTAAGTCATCTTATTAATTAAAAGATCACATATTACGACCAGAAGCATCCCAGAAATGTCAAATATACCAGAAATCAAGTTAACCATAAGGGCAAACGGCACATAAAACATTCTTGTTCTTGAATATCGTAAGCTTTAAATTATAAATGCATAGAGTTAAAGGCTTTCCCGCTAAACCATTGGGTTAGAATCATTGAAGTTTTGTAGAAAAAAAAAGAAGAAAATCTGCATTTTCGAAAAAAAAATTGTCGTCGCATTATACATGTAAATAAGCTTGGGCCGTGCAATTGTTTTCGAATCAATAACTGTATAAACGAAATTGCTTATATAACAATATATAGAACAAATATTACGAATACAAATGTAATTGTAATGAAAACTACTTCAAACATTTCTAATGAAAATTATTTACTTTACGGTTTCTTCTAAATGCACACAGTGAATTTAATCTCGTTGAACTCCTATGCTATTTTGGTCAATTACCGATCGTTAAGTGAGATTTACATGCGATTAATTTATTCACATGTTTCAACATTCGGTAATCAAAATCAACCTGTTAAATATGTTACGAAATATCTTAAACTTTTTACAAACAAGATAATTAATTCTTACAGACTCCGCAATATAGGCTACTGCTCATTCATGGAATAGTACAGCGAGTCTGCTTTACTGACCAAGTAAAACACGAAACTCATGAAAATCGCATTAATGCGTCAAGATATTTTGCACACAAAAAAAGTTATTTTAAAGTAGCTTAAAGTTTTGCATGCTGTTAATTGGGTATTAATTCATCGCTTTTAAGAAACCTGCCAGATCCTCATTATGTGATGATTAATGTAGTTTACAATAACCGCAAAAATGGTTTTGGTAATGCGTGTTCTTTCATAACGATTTTTTACATTAATAACAGCTCAATTTCTAAAAACAAAAAAGTTTCTTCTTTGCACACAATTGACCGATGCACACGCAAGAGTATCAACACACCTAATGGCGTTTGATGTAGAAAGGGGTTAATTAATAAAGTAATTAAGTCGTCTCAACATAATAAATGAGACTGACACGGCCATTCTTCAGGTCAACTACCTTAATAACAGAAAAGGTCAAGACGCGTGGCATTATTATTTTTTTCCAAGGAGCGTTGAATCACATTTCATTCATCCCCAGGTGATTGAAAACAATGGAATTACAATTAAAATATGCCAAGTGGTTCTGCTTCTACTTTGCATCCTTATCGCACATACCATCGCTGTTGTAATCCCATAAAACTTGTAAATATTCTTTAGTTGCATACGCGCAGTAGTATGAATCTGTCTTTAGAAAAAAGAAGTGAAATAAGCGAGTCTATCAAACAGTTCGTGAAATACCATATATGTTTACTGTAGCTTTAAACTAGCACCATTTTATTTTATGCTTGATTTATTCTGTATCAGGAAATAAAACTAGGAAGGGAGGCGCCGTGGAAGGGTTATTTTCCAAACAAAATTTAAAGACAATGGAAAAGCGAAATCTATAAAAATAACTGATTTAATAAGTAAGAAAAATATTTAATAAGATCAGGCAGCGCTTGTCATTACCACGTCAATTTTGGTTCTTTTTCTCGCAGGTCAAGATAACGTCATTTTTGTCCATATAAATCAACTAACGTCACTTGAACCAGTGCTACCTGGGACGGGACTGGATACAGAGATTCGGAGTTTCCAATCGGACGATAGGCCTGACGATAGGTATGACAAATTTATCCACGACCCCTAACGGATAGATAGCTTCATCCCTCATAAATCATGCAGATATCGGGATGGTAAATTTTAATGGACAAATGATTTGCCAAACAATTGTTTCTTAAACGAGAAATGGTATAGGCCTAACAGGCCATTAACAAACGCACGTTGGACCAAGGAACGAGCAAGTATCGTGCAGTACATGTATTTCATTTCCAGAAAATCATGCTCGATTTCAATCTGTAAAAGTGAAGGGGCATCAAACTGGCCTCCAAATAAATCGGAGTTGAAACTGACACATTTCCGAGTTAATTTTTTTCTTCCTTAATACATCCGGATAAAAAATCATTTCATCTGCCAAATTACAACTGGCCGCATCAGTTTTTTTTCCCCTGTTTTGGTCAGCGTCATTTATTATTCAAATGACAAACTTTTTTCCTCATTTCAACTATATATCCCCATTTCAATCTACGTGCTTCCGAGCTTCATGTTCAAATATTTATGCTCGAATGGTAGACTTCTGAGGGCTGCTGCTTTCTATAAATACATCAATTTTAGGATAAAATTATTGGCTTTCGTGTCAAAAATAAATACACCTTGTAGGATGAGCAGAAATTACGAACTCAAGGAAGGCATTTAATTTCGTTTGTCGTGACCATCATTATATCAAATTCCCCGGGCCACTATGTTATAGCGTAGAGCCCCCAAATTTGTTCAACCAATATTACTGAGATTTCAGAAGGTGTCAGAAAAATGCCGAGAGAAAAAAATAGATCCAGCATCATATAAAAAGTGGAAACTGATTATAGATTATAAAACCCATCTTTGATTTTTGATATATTAACTCAAAAATACAAGAAACTAATTCCTGCATTTTGTTTATGTACTGCACATTGTATCGCATCTTGTCAAATGCGCCTAATAAAAATTAATTTGTGAAACAGTTTCTAAATACATGAACAAGTAGCTACCTTATTCTGTAATTTATGTAATTATTCAAAAACAAAGTTATGGTAGTAACATTGAATTAAAAACAATCAAGCTACAGAATTACAAATGCATAACATTAATTGTTGTAAATAAGAAGAGATGAAACACGTGAATGAGTTATACGAGTATGAAGATCAGTTCAAAAAGTTTGTTATGTCTTCAGTTATTTACATTATTTTTTGAATGCTTGAGAGTGAATGTGACAAGGTAGTAAAGGTTTCGAACGTCCTACAAGATTTCGAGATGTCACATAAAATAGTTATTCTTCAACCTGTAATAATTAACTAAAATACTGGCAATAGTTGCTCTGACGAGATCGTGACTTCGAATTCGAACTCTTCTGCAATCAGCTTCAGCAAATTTCTGCGATGGAGATGGGATTATGGGACAAGTGAAAAACAACTGCCAAAACTGCACGACCCCCTGCTGCCTTCAAATCGAACGTTATCGATGCGTTCTCCGAAGATCATCAGATAGCGTTATTTCGTGCGTATAAAGACTTAAAAGACATTGAAAACGTCTATTAAATCACTTAAATCCATACCGAGGCATTCCAACACGCACAAGCTGGCATGTACCTAAGGAATTACCGTAAACTTTAAGAGTAAGAAAAACTGAGGACTAGATTCCAGGAATTCATCCTGCTCAGTCCTGCTGGGCACCAAATTCAAGGCAGCGTGCATGCAGAACAGGTTCCTCCTGGCCCTGGAGACGCAGGTAGGCCTAGGTGATGTCAAATCCCCTTTAGTTATGCAGCCAATAAATAAACAAATCGAGGCACATTATATCGAGGAAGAAACGCTGACCGCAACCCCAACAACCTCTCGGTTGTATATTTGCAAGGTGCGAGCGTTTCTGTGGGCAATCTGGGTTTCTGATTCCCCCCTCCCCCCTCCCTCGAGCATGCATGCCCATAAAGCATGCATGGCCCATTTGAAATTCGGCACAAATAACTCTTCCCATAAGTCTTATTTTATATGGAGGCTCCAACAAAGTGCTTTTTTGGACAAGTCTAGTCCTCCTCCCCTCACTATTTCATCGCTGTCAGAAAAAAATCAAAAGGAAAATATAAGAAAAGAGCTTTTGGGTGCAACTGCTTAGCGGAGTGGCACTTCTTGACAAAAAAACGGCTCCGAATTTACGACTTCGTCAAAAATTCTTTCTCCTCCAGCTGACATAACTGCCAACAGGTGTGGACCGTTTCGAAATCCGCAATCCGGCATAAATTTAGCCATGCAAACGAGTCCTCAGCGGCATGCACTCCACGAAATGCAGGCAAAGGGGGTAACGGGATACCCTCAACCATTGGGGAACGGAAAGTGTCGACATTTATTAATTCATCTGTTTTCATTACAATTAATGTTTCAGGATGACAAGATGGGACTTACATGTACTTATGCCGTTCAACACTAATTTGGAGATGGATAGAGACTGCCTTTCAGCATGCATGCGTGCAGGAGGCGCGAAGACGTATTCAATTTCTCCAACATTTTGGCCTCTTCACTTCCTGCAGTGCACAAAGTCAGATTTGAAACGCATTAATTGGCCAGATGGACGAGGAATTTTCCGAAAATACGAGCTGGCCTTCTGGTGTCAATGAGTGGCGCCATCAATTACAGCCCGTAATTGCATTGCCCATCGAATTCACATAGCGCAGGTTCCGTCAAATTTATTAAGACATCAACCCGGATATTACCGTTCGTCAGCAGTTCAAACTGCATCAAATACGGTAATCAGAATTTTTTTGTTTAACCCATAATTCGAATGCGGCAGAAAGAACTTAAGTCACAGTTGTGAGGTATAGTGCAGTATCTGCAAGAACCAACTACCCAAAGTTATGACTCAAACAACCAATAGCAGCTGGTTGGTAGAACTTCCGTTTAATTGAATCGAAATCTAAAACATACCCAACCCCATTTCTGAGAAGACACTGGAAGTGGTCACTTGTAATTCGTAGTTCGCATCTGCTGCCGCGCTTTCAATTCAATTCAGCTAAGTACACTACTTTCAGCAAGGATGTCATGTGGTTGGGGAGTGCAATCCATGAAACCATATTTTGTTTTTATTATTATTCAACTTGATCGACACAATCATTATTACCAAACTGAATTGCTATTAGGTTAGGACTTTCTTTTGGATTCAGTATTAATTTGCAACACAGATGAAGCATATGCATGATTTATTCCAGTTTTCGTTCTTCACGAAACTTTCTGCAGGATAACACCTAGGACTGTTCAGCTCACGGGACAAGAGCACTGCCAGTTTCAACCATACTAAACAAGAGACTGTTCGAGTGACCGAACGAACAGCAACAGATTTTGGACTGCATCGACTACCGCAGCAAATACTCGTTGATCTTAAGTCAATATCGCCTGAAGCACGTTGGTGGTCAAGACGTTGTTCGGTGCCTAGATATCGGTGCTCCTGCAGGGTGCAGAGCTCGACTTCATCAATCTGGTTTAGCGCCAGGCCCATAAAATTCCAGTTGGCCATGCACGATGCAAACAGCAACAAATAAACCTTCCGCATGCACATGCCAACATTCCCGAAACCCATTCCAGATTTACCATAAAATGAGGGGCGCTCCAGGGGTTTGTGCCCGTGCCGCCATGTAGCCCCTTAAATTATATGGCCAATAGAAATTTACATGAAACTCGCGCTCCCCGTCGCCCAATCCAATCGCCCCGAATGAATAACGCCAAACTTTTGCTAACTAAAACTGTTATTTAGCCAAGATTTGCTGGGAGCCATGGTGTTTATGGAAACAGATCGTGAAACTGGTGGAGATACGATACGGGCTCGCATGTTTTATAGGGCCAAAGTTTCGCATTTCGGGAGGCCCTGAGGCAACAGCGATGTCCCTGCTCCGCATCCGGTTGGAGGTGGTTGGGATGGCGAGCAGATAAGTCCACCTTGGCCGTAAGTGGATGCATTCGGTCTTATCGTAACAAAGGGCATTTGAATAAGATCAAAGGGTCGAATTGCTCCGTTGGGACCCATCCGAAACGCGCATGTCGAACACAAATCTCCTCATAACCTGCGGTCATTTGAATAAAGGTTGGGATGGAAGGCCCGTGCTCTGCTACTTCGCCTACCTTGCATGCGATGCCAACTATATCTGCCATCTTATTTTAACTACTTTTTTTCGGACCCCCACAATCGATATTTACGTCCATGGCTGTTATTAAAATCCGCAGAAAAATTCATAAAACTGCGCGCATCCGGAATGCGACCCATAGGGCCTGATGCTGACAAAACAATAGCGCTGCAAATACTTTTGCAGAGCCGAAGAGCCTCAGGCCTACATGACATATGCATTTACTTTTGCCCAATCAGGGCATATTCAAACGGTAAATTCATGCGTGAGTTATGTGCCTTGCACGGCTTTTCAGATCTAACCAACTATAGTGAAGCGAACGAAGTGCCATGCAGAAATTCAAAGCGTTGATACAAGCATAGATAACGACCTATTAACTACTCAAGGTTATGAAGGTGTATTCAGAATTACACCATAACCAAATTCAGTGCAAAACGCAGGTTATTTATCAAGGTATTTAAATAAATGAGGCAAGGTGTTACCTGGTCATTTTAGCTTCATTTAACGGTATGTATGGAAACTGTTTACGGACTTTGAAATGATGATGATTACTTCTTTATTTAAAATTTAATGACTGAGTGAGTTCATCAATGATTCAATGATGACAAGTTCATATTAAAAACGAACAGCGAGCAATGAACATGGTGTTGAATACGCATCATTTCATCTGAAAAAACATGAAATAAAGATGCAGAACCGCTGCAGAGAAATGCAAACACATTTGGGCTGTGCCCAAAAGATGTCAAGTCTATAGGTATAATAAACAAGAAACAAACATCATTTGACCCCGAGTTGTCCTACTGAATTTTTCTGCATGCCACGAAACATGTTTACTTCTCGCTAAGATGCAAAATCCAAAAACTGCTGGAAAAATCCACAGCAATCAAGTGTTTAAAATCCAAGGTTAAAGATTTAGCTTCGCTTCATTGTGTATCTTGTCAAAATCTATCGGCAGTCAGTACTCAGTTACTGAGAACAGAAGTCCCACCTTAACATTTGCTAATTACCAGAAGTTCCACATATGGAAATGCATAGGTGGAACTTCTAGTTCTCAACAACTGCTTAAAGGTGGGGCTTCCGTGTATCAGTAAATCCATACAATATGTGAAACTTCTGGTAATTAGCAATTAAGATGGAACTTCTGTTAAACGGAAACTACTAAGGTGGAGCTTCTGGGTCTCAGCAACTGCTCCTTCTCAAGATCTTCAAAAATATAGTTCTTGTGCGGGACTGCTGGGTAACTGCTTAGCTTCCGTCGTTTTTAATTCATCGCGGTATTCACCCAAGCAAGCCTTGACCCGGGGTTAAAGCCCGCGCAATTCGAATTTCCTAAAACCACCTTGCATCCTCGTTATCCATTCTGATGACGGATTTGAAGTGACGGATCCTAGACGGATCCAGAAATCAACGCCATGACGACGCTGTCCAAACTGTCATTTGGGTATTTTTCGATCTCTCTTCCACCCATTCATCTTCCCTCGCATTTTTACTACACTTGTATACATAATTTTTTTTCTTCAGAAATTCTGGTTTGCGGTGCTCGCCCATAGCTCTCGCTGTTCGACGGCCGAGCGCCGGTTTTCCGCTTGTGTGTAAGTGCATCCACTTATCTTAACAAGTGTTATGGTTTCTGGTGTGCTCGGGGGGCCATAACGGTGTCTCATTTGAATACTAAGTAGCTGTTCAGGAAACACCTCTTCCCATAAAGCCCCGTCCCATCCCCTCTGCTTTCTGCCAAGAAAATTGAAAAAGGAGAGGGGGAAAAAAAAGACGCTCTCCTTACGTTCCTAGGTGCGTGGGGATAATCATAGGCGTGGGACCTCCATAGCGACGCCTCTGGAAAATGTCACCGAGAGGGCTGAAGACGGTGACATGGAAAAACCAACGAGTGCATTTCTTCGCTCTCCTTAAACGCCGTTTCTTGAGATTTTCCTCGCCAGAGTGTATCTTCCAAACACCTTACATCTGATTGAAAAGCAGCCATCAACGAGCAAAAAAAGCAACGAGAAGCGCGCAGAAATTCCCCCAACAAAGTCAAACATTTAGAAACAGAGAGAAAGACATTTAAGGAAAACGAAAAAAAAAGAAGAAAAAGAGCAGCAATTCTCTCGTCTCGCGAATACACGAATCTAATAAAGAAAAGCAGACCGAGAAAACAAAGGAAAATTCATATCGAAAGTAAATGTGAGCTTCTTGAGGCGTGCATATAGAGGGTCCCATCAAGGGTGCAAAAACAAGACATGCAAATGCATGGTGTCGTTTTCAGGAGCGAGGGACGCGATGCTTGATATAACTTACTCATGCAAGAGCCACGGATAAGCCACAACACAGTTAATCCACCCCCAGGTAATCGAGTCTGTCAATGTCAATAACGTGCCAACCCATGCTCGTTAAGGGTTACTAGCATGATCTGTATGAATATCAGAATATGCTTCAATGAATACTGACCAAAATTACTAATACATGCACATGGTGCTTCGCAGGATTATTTCACGCATTTGCCCTTTAGGAATGATGCTCACATCAGAATGCTTATATTGTCGTTAACGTGCATTAGAAAATGAGAGGAATAAAGGGCTCTCAATTTGTTGCGTATATAAAAATTACCTAAAATCAGCAATCGTCCTTTACTATCATTTTCACTTATCCTCCAGATAAGTTGAAGTAACAATAGGAAAATACATGTAGTAGAGGTATAACATTTGACTAAATCAGTTTTACTCTCAACATTAATATCCGATTAAAATGCATAGATGTACGCATTTGGTAGGTGCATTTTCAACATGTTGATGTATCCGTGATATATCTATCAGAGAGCCCATTTTAGTTAAATTAAAAGTCCATCTGCCTGAAAATTACAATACCAAGTAAGATCATTAAATACTTGGTAATATATATAGCAGATGAATGATTATTTCAAGAAATTCTTGGAGAAATTAAATGCGAAAAAGAACCCAGAGGACATCTACCTGTACATGTATTAACTATTTATCACGTTGAGGCATGCAAAATGCCATGCCATAGAACGACTGATTTTCTTCACATTTCCACCAAGAAATACGAAAACCATTTTTCCTTTGTAATTTTCGCATCATAGGGGGTTTAAACGCTTGTTTTCCGCAATTTGTTAACTGACAAACAGGTGGCCATGTTAAGAGCACTTTCCCACGTATAAAGCATAAATGAACAAAAACGTCAAAATGTTTTCTTTGTAAGTCACAAAAGTTCTATTTAAAAGAGAAAGTGAAGAATCTGGCTGCTTCATCTCACAGCAGGAAAACTTATTTGATATGCGAGAAAATTACAAGCAGTAAGCCGGAAGGAAGCGGCGGAAATTTAATAACAATAATCATATTTTTTGTGAGATAATTTCTTTAAATAAACAGTGAGCTAAGCCATGAAATCGTGCTTGGACGTTTCGTGCTCGGCTATAATACAGAAAAATAATACTGTATTAAAACTAAAAAAGGTAAAATAGATTCCGTTGGTTTTGGACGTCAGTGCTAGGAACAGGCCCTGATACTTAATTAGAGAAGCAGTAGAACCAACTCATCACTGCGTGCATATACTGTACATTAGTTATCAATAAACACAAACACCCAATACAGTGCTTGGGTGCAGTAACTCATTATAAAAAAGAAGTTAAAAACATGTCATACTGCCAACAGCCCAATTACAATGTATGGGTGGTGGGATATCATAAATCTTTCTGGACTTCTTAGTCACTTATTAAGGAGCTGGTTTATAATTTTTTCATCTGCACTTTTTTTGAAGATTTCATTGTTAAAAAAAAGTGCGTTCAGTTCCAAACATACAGTGTACTTCCAAAACCTCAAATATTCACCCGTGTAATGGTGCACGCCAACAACCGTGGGAACCATACGGGTGGTTCATGACACCATGCAGGCTTCGCTGTGAGGTCCACATACCACTAATGAAGTGCATAGGCTTAATCAGCAGATTTTCTTCTCGCTTATTAAGCGAAGGTAAAGCATAAAAAGCGGCGTAAAACCCAATTACATGTTCCGCCAGGATCCACCACAAGAGACAACCAAAATAGTATGCGTTTTAAAAGTGCCAAATATTTCGTGTTGGAGGAGTCAGACGCACAGTACATGTACATGTATATTTATGCGACTATTACAGACACGAACCTCGCGTGTTGTGCGGGCCAAATTTTAATGCAGCAGAATATTACCTAAAATCATGGGAATCCAATTAGTGGCGTCATATATTTGACTGATGCATACAGTACCTATCACACAAACCTGTGAGAGAACTCACATGAGTGTCGCATTATTTGCCCTAAAGGTTGGCACTTAAAGCTTAAAGCTGCCCACGTCAAGACCACGCAAAAAATCATTGAAAACAATATTTAGTTTAATCTTGGAATAATCAGCGAATCAAATCAACTAAAAGTTGATGCAATTCACCACAACTATTTAACACGTTTCACGGAGGCGCCAGCACGCAACATTTATAGATTTAACACCACACTGACCTTGCACACCAATCGTCGACTATTACAGTGCATATACCTGCGTTTGTCAATCCTTCAAGCGGGTCAAAAACTTTCCACTCGCACGAAAAACTTGAGTGATGCTTGCGCGAGTAGTGTTCTATTCGTACACGTCAACATTGTTCGGTTTCACTGGTTGGCATTTACAGCGTGACAACTAATGTATTCCGTTTTCGGATGACTCATGGCGAAAAGATTGATGGGTTTCGAATGAGGTTTTGAAACGCCCAGGAAATTTCTCTAATAAATTAATTACTGCTTAATCATGCGCATGTGTGAATGTGTCATTCACGACCTAGTCGAGCACTGCTATTGTGTCCATTCTAGCACCTTTGTGACCGATATTTATACGTGCTGAATAGTCGCGAAAGAATAACCTCCTTTAATCAGTGAATATAATATCTGTTATATTGGCACAGCTTATCACTTTAATCTGGATGATTTTGAACCTGTCATCAGGCTCGACTCTCCTGATCATCGTAGACGATGTAAATTCGAAATTTCAGTTATTAAAATAACTTTCGTAGATTTAAAACATTTTTTAAAAAAAATATCGTAGTGTCCTGCCCGAGACAATTAATTGCTTTCCTTGATTCATGCCAAAACTTAATTAGAACACATGCACATAATACTATACTTTGAATACAAATGGGAAAAGAAATGAAAAGAAAGAAAAAAACGAAGGATTTTCATAACCCCTGTTGAGTCAATTATTTATATTTTGAGAGCACGGACAATTGGCACCGAACAATAGGAAACATTTTTTTTTTATCAAAGACAGATTATTGCCATAAAAAATGAACTTAGTCCGTCATACCTTGCTTGTTTTCTACTCTTCAGTTCGGATTGTTTTAAGTGGAATCGCTATGGAGAAAATTCGTTGAACCGTACGTCAATGGGAATTGGACCTTATCCTATTTGGATTTACAGCATGCAAAACACACACCCTCTTCCTCGATCCACCTTTAGTGGTTTCTGCATCGGCCATTAATGTTAATAAACAATTTATAATTTATGAGATAGAACAATGGGGAATAAAACAACGAGTGGATTGAAAAAATAAGATAAAAATGCATGAAAAACGCGGCGAGAAAAACTTGAGACGACTTCTGATCGAGGGCTAAAACTTGTCAGAAATTGAAAACCAACATTTCAGCAGTCTTCACTAGCTACAATGGGGTGTGTTGCACCATTCTCGGATTATTGTAATGAGTCATTATGACGCTTTCAAGCTGCGAAAATTGAAGCACGACTCGATACCAAGCCCAAGCTACATACATGTATAACGCATATAGAACCTCCATCACGTGACTACAAGTATAAAAAATGTATACAACCACGTTGGCAACAATAAACAACCATTGTAAGAATATTCAGGCGCAATTTTTATATGAAAAGAATTTTTGCAATTTTTTTTTAAGGAAACCAAGTTTTGTCAGATTTCAGACCGCCTCGTTTCAAACAATACTACTATACAATACTACTAGTAAAATTATCTAACTCCCATTGTTGAATAAATTTGAATCCTGGTCCGTTCCTGATTTATCGATAAATAAGACTACTGGAAAGTTGAAAATCAAAATTAACTAAGGCATAATTCTCCACAGCAGTAAAGGAAACATCTTATATTCATATTATCGGTACTTTCCACGCGTTTACGCGATGCGATAGTGAAATTATACCATTTGGACAAGACATTTTTACGCATACTGAGGTTAGATGCTCCTGGCAGTTTTACGAAGATCAAAAAAAGTCAACCAACGTTGATCACAAAAATAACTGGTGTGCGTTTCAATCTCAAAAAATTGCATACAAAATTAAGAATATCTAGAAATTATTTTTCACCAACTAAGAGTTGGTGAAGATATCGCATCTGTCGTTAGTCTAATAGCGAGGGCACTGATCTGTTACACTTTCCTGGTCTGTACAAAACAACTAAAAACCTGTACTATTTTCTGAACTGTCGGGCAGCGTGCCACTCGAGACTGCAAATAGGAATGATTTATGAATGCAACAAACACATCGTCATTCTTAACATCACGTGACCACTTCGGTAGTCCATCATGTTATGGCGAGGGCTCATATGAATTGGCAATTAAGTTATCGCCACTGAAATTAAAGTTTTCAGCACTAAGTTCTCCCAGTCACTCAACACAACGCTTCTCAGAGTCTATCTGCCAAAATGGGCATAAAAATAAAAACGCCCCGATGCAAATAAACAAGAGCCGCCGAAGTTCAGCAATCATAAAAAGTGGATATTTCGTCTTTTTATGGCGTTTGCTGATTTGTGACACACCACACTGAGCACTGTCGAAATTTGGCAACATGCAGCGCTAAGGGGGAGAGGAATTGAAACATGGCGTTCCTTTCCACCAAAAGCTCGCTTATAAATTTCGCTAATAAAGCGAAAATCGTCCTAATTAAGTTTACGACTCAACTAGCCGTGCTAAAGTGCCTTTCGTTCCATTTGCTTGCCTTTTTTTTTTTGCTTTCGGCATTGTTTTCTGGTCACTTTGTGTACCAATGACCGACCCAAGAGGATCCGAGACAGAAATCCTTCCCAAATTAACCCGCAAGTACGTAGACGTTTGCTCTTGAACAATAATAAATTTTACAACGCTCAGTTGACGAGTTAAAAGCCGGAACCCTGACTAACCAAGCCATTCTTAAGAGTACACCTTTCCGAACAAAAAAGTGTTTTCCCAATCACAGTTGCAACTGGAAACTTTTTATTGACATAAAAACTTCAACAATTATTGAAGTTAACAAACGTTCATAATGACATTGCTCTTGCATTTAAGAGGGGAAAAAGCAAAAAAAAGCCCTTATTTCAGAAAGCGTGGATTTCGCTAAGGATGGTTGGGACCATCCATTTCACAGAGCGGAAGTGAGTTGTGTTTTCTTATCACACAATGCAGAAAACACTCGATAGTAACTTGCTGTTCTTAAGGTACATGCATTGATGCCATAATACTGAAGACGTTCTGGCGTACAGCGTAGGACATGTACCGTATATAAACCAAGTTCGTTTATGTACTAAATAATTTATCAGTCAATCGGACCGGTTATGTATCTCTTCAAAGTCTAACATCTTAAACTGGATGTACAGAAATAATGTTTCACAGGCGTGCAGTCTAAATACAGTGTACACGAACATTGCCTCAAATAAGCTAGAGCGACAAAACGTTAAGAAACGTAAAATTGTGGTTTCTAAATGAAATACCTAAAAAAAAATGTTTTGCAATGTTTAATCCGCCATATTGATAAAACTGGCACCCAGAGCTTCCAACTCCCACCCAAAACTGCCCTCTACGTGCTTACAAGTTGCCCTGCCTTATTGCATGATTTAGCGACCATGTCTTCAATTAAAGGTGTCAGAAAGCATGACTAAAACATACAGATTCCAAGAAATGTTATTCATGTTCAAGTTCAAAAACGTTTAAGATTCTGACCCTCTCTGCAGATATGTCAAGGTCGCCTCGCGCCAGTTAGCCAGGACGTAATCTTTTTTATTTTGCCTCTGAAATTTAATTAGCTTCTGATTAAGGCGGATCTGATTAAAATGTTTTCTCAATAAAAGCAATTGAAATTCTTGGGTTGAAAGAGGAAAAAAAACTATTTGAAGAGGTAATTGGAAGGAACCGATTGGGTTGCCTGAAATAGTCATGCGTACCAGCCATTACGAGGTAATCACACGAGCAATAAATCAAACTTGTTGTCCCGTACCACTTGTTGCATGCCAAGTTGCAATCGCATTTGTATGCAATAACATGGCAGACAGCATCATGCAGAAAACTGTTTATAAGCCCACGAAGGCACTTTGTCACGCATAATCTGCTGTCTGTCATTTGATGACCCATGCTTGCAACAGAAATCTCTTGTTTATTAAAATAACTGCGTGCACACAATGCAACAATTGGCTTTCAACATCTGTCCATAACACCTTGAACTTTTGACCTCACTTGGAAAAAATGGATGCTTTTTCAAATTAGCTCCGGTTGAATGTCTATCTCTTCAATGAATTTTCCTCACACTCGCCCATTTCATACGTCATTCTGTACTACCTTAAGAGAAAAATATCTAACCGATCCTGTCTTTCTTATCATTCGACGCCATTTTGTTGTAATACAACCAGCGCCCAAATGCTGCACAAGATCACGGTGACCATTTTTTAATTCCCTAATTCCCGTCACGCAACCTTATATTTCTCTGGTTATTTTTATTGATGAACGCATCTGCTATGAAAGTTAATACACAACGTTTTTAACAAGTTTATCACTCCAAAGGGCTTGCTGGAAACAACGATTAAATAAATCCAGTTCTCTCTTTTTTCACCAGTTCATTCCCTTTTAACACCCAGAATGAAAAGTCCAGTCAGCCCACTCAAAATTCCCTAATTTCCCTCTAAACTGCTCCAATTCCCTGATTTCCTTCCTCCCTAGATTTTAATTCTCCGATATCCTGTTTTCCATATGTGTGGTCACCCTAAAGAAGCAGCATAAACGTATCGTGAGTACGGACAACTGAGACATACATACTGTACCTACAGTTCATGCACATGTGGGTATTACATTTTGGCGCATGAAATGCACAATAGGTGTCGCTGGATTTTGGCTTGAATTAAATAAGCTGTTTCAATTCGATCAACATGGGGTTTTTTCAGATGACATGCTGGCAATTATTTTCTATGCAAGCGTATACTCACAACGAAGCTATTAACCAATAAAAATATAACTAAATATTAATCAAATTTGGTTAGAATTGGCTGAGGGGAAGTAAATAAGTCATCAACTTCCGGTTGGTTTCTCAGAACTACACATTGCACTGTTATATGCGATGCCAAATTTCCATCTGCAAGCAATGGCAATGCTCATCGGCGCTCTTGTAGCTAACGCTGAGCAATCAGCGTGCTATTAATTGACCATGGTTAAGAAACCCGTTCTGGAAGGCAAATAAAGGAGTGCAACGCTAGTGGCCCCTGCAGAACGTGGAAGGAGGTAGAACGGTGATGGCCGACAAGTACCAAACGCAGTAAATGTTGTTAGACAAGTTGAAATTCGAGTATTCATTCATCACGAGCAACTATTAAAGAAAAAGACGACCAATGAAGGACGAGTTATTCCTGACAACAGAAGCAAGCGCAGGTAAAGCAGCACGTGCCGCCATTTCATCTCTTGACCTCCCGCTTTTTTTTCTTCTCCCGGTGGTCCTCTTAAAACGAAGGAAAAGAGCTAGGGTCAAACACAGCGGGATCCAAGTTCGCTTGCCCCTGCACCCAGCCGAAAAATCTTGCCCCGGGTGAAGTACGGCTCGAAATTCATCATTTTACGTATAAACATGTTGCAAATCACACGCAGTATGGCTACGTAGCTACCTGGAAGCGCATGGTAAATCAAAGCAACGTCACCCATATGAAGATTTCATTGCCTGATTGTATCAATCTAATGAAATACTATTTGAAAATACTATTTTATTGTAAAAAATCTCTTTGCCAAACTTATGCACAAAGTGTATCACAGATGGCGCTGGAATTTTGAAAAAAATGCCTACTGTCAAATGAAATAAGATTAGCACCATTTGTCATAAAATACAAGCGCGTATTATTGTATAAAATAAATAAAAAATAAAAAATCAAAGAGTTAAACCATACCCCAGAATCATTGCCTCGATACATGTTAATAAAACTATCGAATTATTTTATTTTAATTGAAAAATAGAAATTACGGGATTTCAGTTCCTGCAATTTTCTACATCAAAAATTGCATAAAGGACTGATGTACAGGATATGCCGTAATCACGCTGTTTTATCGGGTACAATCAGGCGTCTTCAGTATATTCAGACTATGGAATACCACTGAGATTTTAAAAAAAACATGCTGGAGCATTGCACTTAAAGAATTTGATGTAAAAAATAATACTGGCGGAAATATTTTGTAACCTTTGAAGAAATTTGCATATTATGGAATTTCGGACCGCAATTTTATAAATGATTAAAGCAATTTGTAAGAATACTTGTCCAATTATACTCCGCATAGAGTTGTATAAACATCCTTTTCCCTGCAAGTGACATTTAAATACATGTACAGTGTATTTAAAAAATCTGCCATTTGTTATGTTTAGTACGCAAAATCTACACCCAGTTTACGAATCCTAGCGAGTTTGCAATCAAAACGACGATTCTCTTGAAAACATAATTTTTAATAAAAATTAATATTACGAAAATGCACGTTTCTGAATAAATTCAGCTGTTCTGGTTGGATCATGTATCCGTCCATCGTCCGATTTTAGTTCCTGGTTCCCTTTGCTCAAACCCAAAACCAATGAAAAAAAAAGCATTTTAGGCGGCGCTCTCAGCAAACCTTCCTTTCATCTTCACCTTGAACGTTCCAGTGCGTTTTCTTCACCTCCAAATGCATAAATTAGATTTTGATTGATATTCGCTTTCTTTATTACCAGAACGGAAGTAAAGCTGTCCGGGAACGAAGAATGTTCGTCATAAATTTCGTCAACGTGATCCGCCAAGGTTTCCTCTTACACGCACAAATGCTTGCCCTTTCGACGACCTTCCCACTTTCTGACATTTTTTCACCCAAATCAAAAGTTCGCTTTTGCGCCAAGAAATGTTTTGTGAAAACGAGGGAAAAAAATGAAAAAGTGTAAATCACAGAACAACTGCCAACAAAGTCGTTCCTTTCACTCATTTCTACATCGGGCTTGACGCGTCTTTATTACAGGCGTCTAGAAGAAGACGCGCCACCAAATTGAGACTCCAAAAGCCAGCAAAAAGATCACGGCTAAATTACCGGTTTTCTTATTGCGAGTTTATCTTTAAGAACTCAAGGGCTTTCTTTTTGCGACACTAAATTGCCTAACTATATCGAGAAATCCGCCGTGGGGGTAACGGGGGTGTTAATGTTAACTAAACCCTCTTTGGTACAACGTGTTTGGACACATTTAAAACTTGTCTTCATCAAATGCATTGGTTGGATTTCAAGTCTTGCGTTATATAACCTACATGTACCGTGTCAAAACGTTGATGTACACGTACATCCACATGTATGTGTGTAATACAACACATGAAATCCTTGACGACCATCTGCATGATGTGCAGTACATGGTACTAGTAACCTTTTATGACATTATAAACCAGAACCACTGCAATTAACATTGCAAACAACAACAAAACTAACGTCTATTACAATTAAATATAACGACCATGGCCCAAAACATATTTGGATCAGTCACTTTTAGACTAAATTTGGAAGAGGAGAGGAAATATAGTATTATTTATATTTTGCAATTATATCGCGCATAGCATGTTGTGCATCTTGCATAAAACTGCAAAAATCAATTTTTCTGTTGATCAGATTTAAAAAATTGCTAACATAAGAAACTAGTGTTATTTTTATCACAGATGGAAAATATTGTACATACACCGCCGTAGGGTGTAATTTAGATTTTAAAAGATCGATGATTGGAAATTAATCATACCATAGCAATGAAAATGTAAAACTCACAATGTTTTGGTAGCAAATAACGAAACATGGAAGATACCTTTCACACCAGGCACACCTAGCAGTTCTTGAAATTTGACGAACATGCCAAGCAAGTAGGCTTGTTTTCCATTTCATGCAAGAATAAAAGGACACCATCTAACCATCTCATATAATGTATTAACGTATGCAAATATACTGTTCGCAAGCATGGATGAACGGATTAATATTTAATTGGCTATAAGACAAACATAATTAAAGTTATGTATCACTTTAAATGTACACTGGATTGAAATGCACTCAAAATCCGGACAACATCTCAATGACATCAGTAATCTAACTCAATAATTATATCTAGGTTGCAATGTGTGGAGATTCCAGGAGATGACATGCAGATTTCTTTTTATATAATAATTATGTTTAAATCTAACGGATCATTGCTTAATTTGGCAATAATACAGCAGAAGTTGTGCGTATTATATGACTGGTTGGTAATAGATTCGAGAATTATCTTTGTGACGTCAGTAATCTAAGGCTGTAATTAATCGTCTCTTGGAAATTCCAGGTAAATATTGATATGCTTGTTTTTCAAGTTTATTCGAATTCAAGGAACGGACATTTGACGAGATGATAACCTTAATATGTGAAATATTACATTTAAATGCGTAGCCTATATTATGAGCTCAATGCTAGCTTTGCCAAATTTATTCATTAACTATTCTCTATTTTAATACAACAAAATAAAATGATACAAACCATGTTGGGTTGAATCCTAATCGGATTTGATTTTAATTTGGATTTCGGCTTAGAACTGACATTAATTGGATCCATAGGACCATCTGGAATAATCGATTATCTCTTGTCAGAACTCCTAACCAGAGGGAATAAAATAGCAATAAAATGCGTTTTCTTATTAGCTTTTATCACATGTTATCATTCGAGAAACACGCACGAACTCCTTATCAAATGCACAGAATGAACGTTCTGACCAATGGCCGTGAATTTGATATATTTATTGAGTTAATTATTCTTCAGCCATCTACATGTATGCAGTTCGAATTAATAGTCAAGTCCATAATACTGAACAGACCTGTTTAATAATGTAGTACCTATTCTTGCCTTTTGAAGTTTTGCAATTTGAAATATTCCCATAAAATCTTTACATTTTCATAAAATGCAAGCCTGCTACTACGGTAAGAGGTAATGTATTTTTCAATTTTCGCGCAAATTTTCATCGAGAGAAATCCTAAAGGAAGGATGATGGCAAAATTTACCAGTGCTGACATCGCTTTTCCCAGTGCAAATCGCCATTGGCAAGAGCAAGACCGAGATGGTACATGAGCGCTCTCTTGCTGTGGAGGAATGCAACCATTAGTTACAGGGTGCACCAAAATTAACCATATCTGCTTCAACGTTTCGGCATCGCATCTAGCTATCGTTAGCAATAGAATCATGCAAACGTAATTTAAAAAAGTTATCATGAATGGTGGCCTTAGCAAGGGCGAATCCAACAAGTTTTATCAATGATTTACAAGCACAAAAAATGTTAGCCAATCTAGGAGACAGGATGACACTCAAACATGCATTAGCAGATACTGGAAAAGCTAACTGATTACAAATCTCACCTGCAGAAGACATGCTCTCCAGGAGGAGGATACAATTAAGGTGGGGTGGAAGTGGTGTAATGGCGGAGACAACTTAGTCACGCTGTCAGTAACCCTCCAATTTGCAACTGACCCCAACCCTAAGACATTTAACCTTCTTTTACTATGCTAACTTCCTCATTCCGGCATGTCTATCCATTCACTCGTATTTTTATTCAAATGGAAAATTCAGTGAGGGGTGTCGCCCCACAATCACCACAAAAAATAAGCTGTCAAAATGCACATGTGGCGAAGATTTCAAATGTCAACACTTATTAAGGTATAGGTGAGGGAGATGAAAATTACAAATCGAATTAAGACACCTACAGTGTAGGCGGTTAAAAATAACTGTTCCCGTTCAATTATAGACACAATGATATTCCGTTTGACCTGTGAATTTGTGGAAAAACTCAAGTTATTTAAATAGGGCACGTTATTACGGCAAAACCTAAGCATTTTAATAATTACGATTTGTTCTAGTGTTTTTATCATAACGTTTTTCTTGATTTGTTCAAACTCCTTTATTCCATTGAAAAGGGTATCCAATAGCCTGATGATTTTTTTGCAGTGCTTGAAAGACTCACTTCCTGACTTCTATTCAAATTGATGTAGGTAGTTATCGTCCTAAATGCAGATTCCCCGACTATCTCGACAAACAAATCAGCAGTTCTTGTAACATTA
Organism: Rossiulus vilnensis; assembly: GCA_034700785.1. Taxonomy (NCBI): domain Eukaryota; kingdom Metazoa; phylum Arthropoda; class Diplopoda; order Julida; family Julidae; genus Rossiulus; species Rossiulus vilnensis. The sequence continues at coordinate 17,673 of JAQIXS010000476.1, read as the reverse complement.
GCAAGATGTCTGTCTCAAAGACCACATTGCCGATCAAACACGTTGTGTAAGCAGCCATCTACAGTATGATCACAACAAATAGTTCTGTCTCTTATTTATGGAAGTCACGCAACATGAAGAAGACAGCCGATGTCAATAAGCTATCTTACTTTCTACAAGACAGGATAATACTCGATCAGCATTAAACATCGTTACAATTTAGGAACTAGTCTGCAGTTTTTCTTTACACATTCATTTTTAGCTGCCCTGTTTCTAAAAAAAACTTCACTCTTTAGATGGTTGTCGAAAACGGATAATTACACGAATTGGCGGCAAATTCAGTCACAAAACATTTAGTAACTGTTGCATCTCGCTCACGCTTCGTGTGCCAAACTAGGGTTTGCAAATAACGACCCCTACATTTTCCAATTAGGCCGCCACCCAAACAGTCCATCAAATGCCACTTCAAAATTAGCCATCCGAGCTTTGTTAGACGTAGCTAAATAAACTAGCCGCTGTAGGACATGAGCAAGGAAAGCGCGCACTCATGGCCCAGACGCTGTAAAATCGAGCGAAATAAATAGTTTGAACATGATAAAATGTGGTAAAGAAGAAAATAAAAGCGCCGGGGCGCCATTTCAAATGGCCAAAAGTTGACATTCTCGGCGTGTTTGGCGAGGTCAAATCAGGCGCCCGCACCACACCTCCCCCAGCGCACAATGACTCTCGATTTAAAGATTATCCAGTTGAAAACTGAAACGCGACAGCCCTTCTTGCCCCCATACGGGGTTCAACAGTTTATGGATCCATATTTTTCGTATTTAATACCGTTTTCCCAGGTACACCTAAAGCCATTCCTGAAGTTTGATGTTGATGATGATGAGTAGGAGGCGACGCCAACAGCCGAATGATGGAGCTGCCTGTCTGCGCAACAAAAACTGCACCTGCCCGTAATCTTTTTTTGTTTTATACTTTGGGAGAAACGTCTAATAAATCCTAACTAGGTGGATAGGTGCCCCGCGACCTCTCACCTCGGCCCGCTCCATAAATCATAAGGCAGCCCTGTGTTATTAGAATGAAAGGATTGCAGGTAGACATCGTTGCGCTTCATGTTTCATTTATAGGCGTGCATGCAAAGAAGATTTAGCACGGAGGCAGCATATAAATACGAGCAACAATTAACCACGGCAGGAATTACATAGTTGAAAAACAAAAGCCACGAGCAGGTATCGAGGGATGCATTTCCTGTTCGCCCATGAAAATTTAGGATGCGACTGTCCAATAAAATTTGTGGATTTTCCACTTAAAAGCGCTTTTGGAAAACCAGTTAAACAACAGCGGAAGCCGAGCAATGTTGAAATCTATGGACACCCAAGAATGTAACGTGTCATGGCTTCCCTGCTAACTAGTGTCATAAAGCAAGTTTACCCTTCGTATCACACTGGGCACCTTACCAGATTAATTTAAATTTAAATGGACAGATTAGATAATTGTTTGACTGCAATTTGGAATTCTCCACACACCTGCGTGTAAAACGTCACTTTTACAACGGAATCCAAAGTGATGCTTAACAGGTGAAAATGCTCAAATGAAATTCTGCCTAGCTTCTAGCCTAGTTGCCTAGCCCCAACAAGCGCTTGGACTAAAATATTTTGTAAAGTTGTGATTGTCAAGTACATTAGACATTTCCTCTTGATGAAATCTTGGTCGATTCATGACACATAATTGCAAAAATTTGGACAGTTATAAACGTCTTTGAGGACCAGAACACACTGTATTAAGTCGATATTTTTTGTTAGTAACAAGTTGATAGCACTAATGTATCATGAGTTAATACATGCACACGTATAATCCCATATTCTTTATTAGCATATAAATAGGCTTGAGTAACCTGTTAGCGAGTAGAAATTTGTTGACAATGAAAATATTAACAGGCATTCTGGCATACTTGGTACAACTTCATTATTTTATCTCCAAGTAATACAACAAAATTCACATTTATTTCGAGTTGATTTGTGGCAATTCCTGTCACAATTCTATAATTAAGCACAACATGAATAAGTAGCATTTGAATTAGCAACCAGATGCATAGGTCTTCGTAAACGTAAGTATCATACTAAAACAGGTTTTAGTGGTCAATTATCATTTCCCGTCCCCCATTAAAACGAGTTATATTCTGGAACAACCAATGTGATTTATGCAATAGAGTGAAAGGGACATACCAGGTTTCATTTTTTACCAAACTGTAAAAAACACCCTTATGAGGAAGGCATTTTCTCTTCAAAACTACGACATGGTCGGTTGACTGCATGGGTGGCAACTGACACGCATGCTGTGTCACCCTGTCACCTATACAACACTCACAGTGGATTACAACTTAGTGATAGCAAAATGGTCAAAAATTTTACCGACCACAGAAAAAAACAACCGAGTCCAAGGCTTCGAACTTGTACATGTATATAAATTAAGCGATATGTCTAATGTTTTATGCTATTTTACAAGGCAGTAGGGTGACACTCCCAAAACTCTTTATCTCATGCGTTATTTTTATGGCTTTTAATATCATTATTTATTGACGTATTTCCTATTCCGTGTAGGCCCATTAGGGCTTGCTGAAAGAGAAAAAAGATTAAAATTACCCCTTAATTCGATGCCTGAACAAAATTCAAATAAGAAATGCTGCGTGAAATTGCATGCTTGCATGCCATTTTCAAAATGGTCGCCATAGAGCGGATCAATACAAAGTAGAAAAAATAATTATAAAAACGCTTTTAACATGCCTGGCGAAAAAGGAAAAAAGGTAATAGGCGGTCCACTCAATGAATAATGGCAGAATCATTAGAAAGTAAATGAGTCAATTCGCCACAGTTGAAATATTATATTCCACTGGTTTTATTTTATTGCTGATTTTTATCAAAATTCAACCATTTCAAGATATGTAGAAACAGAATTAACGTATTAGTGGGCTTAAATTAAGCGACGGAGAGAATAACCGGTTATTAATTGCAACAAACCAAACCTTTATAATTGTTTAATGGCGCCACGATTATAAATTAAACGTAATTAAAAACGCACGCTAGAGTACCGGACAAGTTCTATCGTGCTGATTAGCAAAATTGATATGTTTTCAGTTTAATAATAGGAAACTAAAGCTCGCATGACATCAATGGGTTCACCTGTTTATAAAATCTAAACAATGTCGGGACATAACACAGAACAATTTTTAGATTATGCAGGTTTTAGTGGAACGCATTTGCAATCGAAAATGCGCAATTTATAATCTTCTATCTTGGGTTAAAAAAATACGCAACCAGATATTTTAAACTTTTTTTCGGTCCTGCAGAAGGAGATCGATGTCAATTTAAACATACCACGTGACCCTATTTCACACCTTGCAAGCGTTGAGCAAAGCAGATGCAATAGCATCATTGTTTGCAATGCCCTATTTAGCGACTGTCTGGAAAAACCCTGAATTTCCCAAACATTGCAATGACGTTTGTCGGTTATGAGAAATCTTCCGACAACCTATTGATAAACGTTCTATAGAGAAATTAATATTTTAGTGATAACACACTAAGACACATTACGCAAATATGATTAAATAGCTGCAATTAAAAGCCGGTTTTTTTTGCTTGACTTTAGAAGCAACTTTAATTTCAGCATACATGCAGATATGCAATACCAGTGATACATAAACATAGTTTTCTGGCCATGAATGTTGTATGAAGCCAATTCTGATTATTTTAAAGTACAAACAATTTCACACAAAACTTGGGGTTTAGGTATTTTCCAGGCATCAACACAAGCTCGTTTCTGTGTTTCTTTTCAGTTAATGTATACAGCACCCACATTTTGCGGAAATGACGCCACTTTAAACAAATGTCAAAAACATCTCAATTCCCGTTGACGTCTTTTTCAAATTTAGCAGTTAAAGGTAAGCTAATTGATCAAGTATAAAAAAGATCAGGTTGTTGTTAAGTCAGAAAGTATTAACGAAACCAGTGCTTCAACGGAGAATGGTGCAACCTATCATATCTCGTGTGCTTTTAAGGCGCATCATGCGCAAGAATTTGCACGTAACCTTCGGCAGTGTATAAAAATAAGGTCGTTAACTATCCTTCATGGGAATCTCCTTACTCACCCTGGCCCTCAATCACTGCGCAAGGTAATGCAATCCATCAGAGAAAATAATAAATGTGAGCAGAAGTAGTAAACTAAGGTCGCTAATTAAAAGGAATCAAGGGATGAAGCAGGGGGGAAATGTAGAGGGCCAATTATTATATTTTTCCCTTCTAATTTGTATCGGTTTTGGACTACAGAAATGGAGATAACATCAGCCCAATGACAGCACCCCAACCTCCGCACGTTGGAAATCAATCAAAGGTCCAATATGCGGTGGATAATATCACCTTAATATCACAAACGGGAAAATTTAAAGGATAAGCATTACTTCCCCTTTACTGTCATATTCAGCGAAGGACTCAACCGAAATGGGTTTGAGTTGAATTTAATGTTAAAAAAATATATCTTCCGTCATTTATTTTTTTTCGGATAACGGTAGTGGTCAATGCGCCTTCAGACTTTCAGAGCACTTTCAAGTTTCAAGTCAGTGAATTCAGAAGTTTAAATATTCAAACGTTAACCGTTGGCCCGCTTTACCTTCACGCGGGCCCAATCTCAGCATGGCTAACCCGTGAGTTGGCAGATGAATAACTAACTTTTCTCCAAAAAACCTCGCAAAAAAAATAAATAAAAAAATAACAGCCGAAGAGACGTGTTTTTGAAATGTTCACGTAGCCTACAGGTGCCAACTCGAAGAAATTTATGGCGAAACAACCGCCCACAAGCCAGTCATAAATCTGTCCACCTGGATGCCACCCCCTTCATCTCGAGAAAAGGTAAAAGCATAAACTCAACCTGAATCAACCCACGGCAATAAAAATAGCAAAAATATAAGCTCGTGGCGCTATAGTCGAAACAAAATTGCGAAAAAGCGCCTTTATCGGCAGCCATGTTCGCTTTGGCTGCCGGGGTCCTAATTTTAATCAAAAATGCTAGCTGTCGTTTGATTCGTCAGCACCGGCTTCCAGCAACGAGATTTCCAGACAATTAGGGGCGGGTGGTCGCCCAGAATCGAAACCCAGACTCAGGGAAAACGAGCAAAGATACCTTGAAAATTAATTAAAATTTCGATAGGCCTGTAGTTGCTCGAATTTCTTACGTTGGCAGATCCGAGCCGCTTTTCAATGAAGCATCGAGCAAGTATCAATCACCATGGTAATCACCAGGGAGAGCAAATAATGTCCGTTAAGTCGTAGTATTGATAAGCAGATGCCAGATGACGTCATACGCGTGTGGGGGTGTAAAGAGTGAGCCTCGGAGGGAGGGCAGAGAAGGCTTAAAATTGCGTTGAATTCTTAGCAACACGTCCCCATCAATCCTGGATGAAAGCATCAGTTAACGTTGCTCTCAAATTTGAATTTCAATTAGCCCGCCCTCAAGTCTATGTTAAGTCAATTAAATGGCTGTAATTTTAGAACGGCCATCTAGATTGTTTATGAGATAATTTGCGATGATTATACGGTGACGATGCAACAAAACTGTTGCACAATATAATACATGTAGTTGCAGGAGACTTCCATTCCGCGAGTTCGCCTAATTTACTTTGAAGGAACATTTCATGACGTCAGACACTGAATAATAACTGGGTATGTTAACGTTGTTTTAAAATCATAGTACTTCACATGAACAGAGCGTAATAGGAGTTTTGTTACACATTTTGAAAGTTTAGATTGGGAATGGGATAAACGTGGATAACACTGATGCCAAGAAAAGCTTTCGCAAAACCTAGTTCTAAGAATTGCGCGTATCTCCCAACAATACTGATGGGGACGTAATATATGTATCGTTGAAAGTCCAAGTTATGCTGTGTGCTAGCAATATTTCCTGCAGGTCATATCTGTCATCGCCCACCAATACCATTTAAGGAAAAGGCCAGCTAGGTTATGTCAAGCAGTTTCATTCAAGTCAGCATATTACTTTTTAAATATGCTAATCGAGTGCTACACGTAGTTGAGACTGCACTTGTTTAATAATCAGGTATGTTGCGCAATAGCCAGCAAAATTGGAAAAGTATTTACAATTGCTCTTCAAGAAATCTTATAATATAAGGTCACATACTTGCCAGCGTCACATTAAAATACGTAATTTGGTTTGGAGTTTTAAGTAAACCTCATTATAATGAAGTGTTATTTCTTTGGAATTTTAAGTAAACCTCATTGTTATGAAATGTAATTTCTTTGGAATTTCAAATAAACCATTTGTGTGGAGATGATTTTTCTTGATTTTTTTCAAAAATTGGAATTGCTGAACCCTACAAATGCTACCAGCGAGGTTGCTGACTTTTTTGTATTCATGTGCCAATCACTCTTTTAAGTTGACCAAAATATGGCTCTCCGGTTAGAGACATTATGAACTGAAAAGTGTTTGCAAACATTCCGGAAATTATTTAAGTTCCATAATAACCATGGTTCGAAAATTGTAGATGTAGGATTTGGGAACTACTCGACCGTAGATGCCAGAAACGGAATTGTGAACAGTGTTGTCAGACACTGACAAAACTGGCAAATGGGTGATATTCAAAATCTATTGCCCTTTTCATTAAGGTTAGGTGTTCATTTGAGAGCTGAAAGCGATAGTGGCCATCAAGAATGATCTCAAATGGTCCATCCACTCGATGGTGTTTATCTTTTGAGAGTCTGAGGCTGCTGAGACTGAAATCACAACATCAACGACCATCCATTTGGTCCTTTGTCTGAGAGCACACAACTATACAAAAACAGGTGGTAATTATGAGAGTTACTATCTGACAATTGAGATAGAACGAATAAACCTTTGTACTATCAATGACTCTCATAGGTTACTTTTTTCCCTGAGCTCTCAAATGGACACCAAGCTTGACATCAAGGGCCTTGAAAACCGGTCAGCATTGATCCCGAAAATAATCCAAAACCTATAATTGCCCATCAGCCACATGCCAGCTGGTCATCCATCCCTCCTATTCTCCTTGACCAGCACGTTTTGAAAACGCAATAAAGCGCGTTATTACGAACCAAAATGGCGCTTGCCAGTGCTGCCTACTGCCGGGTCGAGTGGGCGGACAAGCGAGCGCTTGATGCACGGGCAACAAAAATTAGTGAATCATATTCTGGCAACACCTGTGATTTAAGACCATGCAATTTTAATGGCACACATAAAGAGGACAACGGCACCCGAATAAACCCCTTCTGTCTTATCAAAAGAGGATGCAACAACAATGGATCCATAAATTGCCGAGAAACTTGGCATTGATGGACAACGGTCAATTTGCTGCAGGAAAAAAGACGGTCAAATGGGGGCCCGGACAGTTGAGACTGGCACGACGGACGATGTGCAGGTAGCAGCCACTGCATAGAGAATGGCAATATCGATCGGTGGCCATCACAATCATCATCATCCTCATCATCATCATCGCCGCCATCCAGAGAACTGTCGTTGTCGACGTCATCATCAAATGACAGACAGCAAGTGACGAACATCTTTTATTCCTTAAGAGGGGGGATAGATACGTCGGTGGAGAGGAAAGCAAAGGGGATGAAGAGGGAGGGAGGGGGGGACTGGGCCCCCCCCCCCTTGCCTCCTTCTCCTCCCCACCCCCTCCAGTGAGCTGTTTCCATTCCGGCGGATAAGAATAAGACGAAGACGACGTCGGTCCCGGGCATTGGTTAACATGTACTAATCAATACACTGTTGTCACATTACCCTCCTAAATAAGCGACTTTGACAACAAGAACAAAACTATCGCTCGACTCAAGATAACTGTCAAAAGCAGACCCAGCTCAACTCAACCTCAACTCAACTTTCACTTTTGCAAACCGAGTCTGTCTCTTTTACAATGAGGTTATTTCTAGATGCTACACACACGCAGACATGGCACAGGCAAATTCAAAACATGGTGGCAGCGACGGAGGAGCGCTGGGAATCAACAAGCCGCGAGTTGATGAAACGAACAAATTTCTACACGCCGTCGTTGGATAGTTAATAAAAGTGGCTCGGAAAATATCTATAGAGGTCCATCAAACCAGGCGACGCGGTCAAACATCACTGAATATTTAAATAACACCTACATTATATTGAAGGCTTGTAATTTCGACAGATTGATTTCGAATTTATTTCCAAGTTGTCGGATAATATGAATTTGAGAGGGAAAATTTCGCTGTAAGCACACTGAAAATGGTGTATAGATGAGCGAATTTTTACATTCTTTTCCTATTTACAATGTGTGTTAACTTGTCGATAATGCGGACTTTGACAATTTACTTTCATAATGATATGTACTAAAACATCAAATACTGAAGAAATTAAATGAAATAATTGAATTTTGAACATCATCCTTATTTTTTTAAATATGTATTAACATTATGTAAAATATATATAATTTTCCCAATAAGTAAAATTGTATCGTTACACAAACTATTATAAAAATGTTTTTTTCCCTCTCAGCAATTGGTTTAATTCACCTCTTACAGTACAGGTACTATTAATGATATTCATACTAAATCTAAATAGTGTGCTAGTTATGGCTATTATTTACTGTATATACATGTACCGCAATGTATGATATAAAATACCCTTTTAGGAAATGATGATGTTGTTCGACCAATACTTCTGCATATGGTTATGATGTTGACCAAGCTTGGATTTAACAAGATCAGCACGAAATGGAAAGGTCGTAGGCGACCAAGGTTGGCAGTAATTTACATTTTCAACATATATGATTTGTTACACAGTATAACGCTATTTAATCGTAAACAACAATGATTTCCATTTCAGCTCGTGCCTCAGATTCCGATGACGTCATAGACGAGAATTAAGACATAAATCAATTTATTTTTGTTTCTGTATAGAGTTCAGAAGCATTTAAATTTTTTTTTAATATGTACTTCATTAAACATTCCTTTCAAATAAATGGGTCAAATTCAACGGCTTGGACAGAATAGCGCCATGGTGCCTTCGAGCGGAGCAGAAATTCCTTTTGAAGATTAAATGAAGTTCATACGTGTCCAGAAATACATTTATTACTAAGCCTTAACTAATGATCACTAAACGCTATTGCCGTTAATTATAGGCCTACACATTTACATTAAATTGCTTAAAAAGATTATCGTTTCAGAAATGCGAATCTTTTCCTTTTATTTAAAGCAAGCTGTGCTGCTTATTAAAGTAATTAAAAGGTAGTATAAAAATGTCATCTGTTACATGAAGTTTGTTAACTGTTCCACACATGTTTGTATTACTTCAAGTAATTATCCAGATTTTCATTTAAAAAAATGTCCTATTAGCTGTTAAATAAATGCAGTTATTCATGTTAATAAATTGTAAGCTACTATATAATAGCAATATGCTTGATTTGTAAATCCACGTCCTGCCAGACAACTTTATTTATCCAAAATGTCAACTTTTCTAATTATTATTGAGGAAGTAAACCGTTTAGGTATCTCCAGAATTTTTCTAGCAACTGCCCCTTTGCTTTTGTACTGGCTTTTAAAAGATTTTGCAAAGCTTTATTCATAATTCAATATACTGCATACATGTACAAATACCTCAAAATTCCATTTCGACAATACCGATATTCGATATACAGTAATACACTTACAGCCTAGTTGCTCTTCATTTATATCATACTGTACGCTTAAGCGCAGGTGACATTTTATGCAACTGACAAACGCATCTGTCTGGAAAAAATCTGCCACATGTCCATGCATAAAATTTTAGGGAAACAAATCTGAAATTCCCACTGTGTGCTGCGCAGAACCAGCAGCATTTGAAAATAATTACGAATCCGCAAAAATAATAAATTTGTGAGCAATCAAGAAAACGTGAAATAATGGGTGTTACATAAGTGAAGCACAATGGATCAGGAGTGCACTTAGCAATCTTTGCTATCATTCACTGCTAATTTTTGCCCGTTTTTCTAGGGGGTGGGAGAAAAAAAAAAGAAAATCATAAAGGGAGGCAAAGGGATATGAAGATCAGGGCTCAATATATGTCAGTCAAGCTGCCTGTCAAAATCTAGAGCATTAACGAAATTAATACTGTCTATCTGATAATAATTACCAAAAATATTGTGATCAATTTGACAACCAACTCAAAGCCTACAGTACAGCTAAAACGATCATCGATTTCCTGTATCGAATAATGTGGAATGGAGGTTATAACACGATGCAAACAAAGTTAATATCCGTCTATCTTTATATGAAGTCCGTGCATCAAGCGGGCATATGGCGTGCAGTTTTCAAATTTTAAAAACACTAAAATCTCTAAACCATACATGTTACGATGAATTACCATTTTACTCAGCTTACAGAAGCAAGATTGAGATTTATTAGATTTTATTAACTTCCTGGTGCATTTATTTTTAGTTAAATACAAGCTTGTTTAACAATTTATGTCTTTAGGTGTAATTGCTGTAGATCATTCTGCAATCCGAATGTATTTATATCTCCTTAATTTTGTTTCTGAACCTAAAACAGATCGCTCGCGTCAACTCACAGACGCTGCTAACTTAAGAAAATGTTAAACAAAAAATAACGCTTTAATTCTGCTACGTGGCTTTCTTTAGCTTTTCTGTTTTTTAATTTATTTCAGAATAGCATTCTGAAAAGGCGAGATCTTTGCTCATATTTCACGGGTGTCTTAGGAATTAAATTTAGGCCAACAACTTTCGTATAATCTTTTATCAAAATATTCAACATTTACAAACGAAAACGAAATGAAAAGGTACAAAAACTTAGCACAGAAACAAAATAGAAGAGGTTGCAATGTCAATAGCCAAGTTTAATAACTCCAAAAATAAATTTGGTAATATCTGTGCTTGCACTGAGTTTTGACCACTGTTGAAAAATTGGTTTTTTGAATATATGTACTGTTTAAACCGAAATTAAATATTATGTATTGCTATTCCAAACTCCTACACAATACTACAAGTACATTTTCATAATTAATACCAATTTACATGATGCAGTATGTTTTTAACAGTCGTTTATAAGTTCAAACATTATCATTGCGTATTTTATGAAAACTAAATGCAAAAAATTGGCAAACACCGCCTTCAACACTTCAACAAATAATAATACAAGACGAAAAAATACATCAGGCCTACCATCATTAACTTTATGAACAAATTCTAAAATTATTTCAACTACTAGAAAGCCATATTGACCACTTTTGGAACAGCATCACATCAACACAGTATTTACAACGAAATGGCAGTGATTGGCAGATTTTGATGTTATAGAGTTGAAAATGTTTTCTGATTTTTTATTTTTTTATTTTCAGTACTGATATTCATGTTGCCCAACGATCTAACGGCTACAGACTACTTGACGAATATTATAACAATATTAAATTTGGAGAAAGAAAAAACCAGAAACATTTGAAATTTTACAAATGGGTCTGAACATTGTGTTCGGACGTACAGCCGAAAGAGCAGCATTCTTCAAGGTAACACAAGAACATGTTATTTCTGAGTGTGGTAACCAAATTGTAGCATAATAAGCAATTATCCTATCACTCAAAACTATGCGGAGTAATTTAACGTCCGCCAGTCCACAATTTGCTCCATGACTGATTGGAAACGTCAACGTTTGCAGGAGTACCTCCTCTCGGGCTTCCTCTCTTGAGGTGTCCACGCTCGTTCTCGTTCTCGCGAGGCTTTCAGCTCATAGACCAGGGTTAGCAAACCACTTATTCGTCATTACGATTCAAATTCGCAGCCATAAACAGTGCTTTAGATAAGGTCTGACCAGTTGAAAGTCGGGCTTTCTTCGACCGGGTGGTCACCGGTCCGGGGTGTGATGACCAGTTTTAACAGCGCGGGCTCCCCCAGCAGTCACGAGTGTCACTCGGAGGAATCCATTAGCGAAACCTCAAAACATTTACCTTCGAAATCGCCGATATGTACGATCAAAAAAGCAGGGAGATTTGTCGTAGGATTAGGAAGAGCAGGATGCGATCGGCCATAAAAAAACAGCGAGATTAGGCGTCCCCCCACCCCCCTGCATGGCCAGGGGCCGCGAGAGGTCCTCGCTCATTTGTTGCCGGTGAGTTTCGCAAATTCGGCCAAGTTATTCAAATCTCTAATATATGAAGCGCAGTTGAGGGGTGCCGGGGTGTGCGCGCGAGGTGACAAGCCAGTCCCATATATTTTTCAAGCCTCTATCAAAAAAGTCACTGGTGGCAGACAGACCATTCCTCTCGAACGCCTGTTCAACTTCTTGGGGCTCGTAAATTTCAATTGTTTATGATACTTTTATGTGCAAATGGATTGTCATAGGGGGGTACCTTGGAATTATTACCACTTCCACGATACGAGACAACGACCAGGCCAAATGAAAAGGAAGAATGAGAACGGGGAGGATGCGTTTGGAAGGAGAGAGGGAGGAGGGGGACATCGATAGCCCTCGTGAACTTTTAAAGAGTGGCATCTGACGTGTAGCCGCACTCATAACAATCAAAAAACAACAGATGGATATCAAAAATCCACGTAGGCATTGGGAAATGGACGTCTGGGCGAGGCAGTAGGTGCGCGTTTCAACCAGACCTCTGGGACAATCCAACGAACTAAGGGTCCGAATTAGTAATCCACATTGCGTTTTATTTGGTTATCTTAGCGACGCCCAAGTCAGGTTCGTGAATTTTATCTAAGGACAGACAGTACTGTCCAAGTATACGATCAAATTGCCTTCATATTTTCTCATTGTGCAAAAGATAACCTATTCAAAAAAATTAAAAAGCTGAATTTCAAAACGAAGCGCTCCCTACATTCGAGCATTTCGTTATAACAAGTTTTCGAATCAGAAATAAGAACAACCACAAGAAATTTAAAACTCAGTTGTCATTTTCAATAGAGCACATTCATGTGTTATGAGGCTATTTTTTGGATCGCCATAAACTACCCTCGCTAATAGTGGCTACTAATTAAAACGCTTATACATGTATCTGGATTTGTAAAGCAATTAACATTTTCAATTTATGCAAACGAATTTGTAGCATTAATTTTTAAAAGGAAAACAATGATGATATCTAGTTACAAACCGATTAAGAATAAGTTTCATTAAAGGTTAAAACTAGACATTACAAATTTTTATTCGAACCGTTAATGGCGTTTTGCAGGATGCAACTGTTACAGGAAAGGATGAGGAAAATGATGATCACAATAAAGGAAGCGGATAATTAACAGACAAACAATAAAAATGACGAAGACATAAATTAAACTTGTCAAATACGCATGTTGGAAACCTAGTGCAGATGGATGGCCGACACCAGCGAATTGCTAATTAATGAAGTTTTATGGAGGATGGACTCTGGATTTTTTTTTTCAATTTCCGTTTTCATTACGGTGTAACAGGCCTAGTGTGTTGTTATTGATAGAGCTCAACCTCCCAATATGTTGACCTCATCGTCTTCATAATTGATGATGGTATCAAGAGTTCATAAAAATTCAAATACCAGCTAGATTACACCTTGTAAGATACAACAAAGCGTAGCAATTCCATAAGTAGATGAATTTTAATCAAAAGCAGTTCAAATTGAAACATTAACGACCTAATGTTTTTGAAACGAAAAGTAGAAGTTGGCAAAAACAAACAACGCACGCTTCGTACCTGAACTTGGAATTGGAAGTCAATGCACTAATAAAACATCTAACAAGTATACTCGCCAAAGACCAGCTAGAGGCTATTATTACTAACATATTATTAACCTACAATTATTATTATCTATATGTTGATATATCCATTGCCAAGTTTTTTTTTATGCCAGCGACGTACACTGGCACAAACAGGATCAGCATTGATCAGTAAAATTATAGATTATAGTGAGTACGTTGCATCCCCCCTCCCCTTATTTTATTGGAATATGATCATATTGATGGTCGGATTCACCATTAGCAAGTTGCTGACTTAACAAACCTTTCCAAATATATACTGGAAGTTTGTTTGCTTTATAGGGTGTATACGAATTTATTGCGTTGATTACAGTAAGGCTTCTTTCAAGAAACTGAATATGGTAATGAAAGCAAATATTGATATTTTTATCTGATTTTGACTGAAAGTGACCTTCATGACATTACCTGGCTGGCATCTCGTAAACAATCACGGAAACCGTAAAACATTTTAACATGAAATCGAGTAAGAAAGCGTTGATATTTTCACAACGTTTTAATAGCTTTTTATTACTTCAATTTAAAAAGAAGATGTTTCATGCTATTAGCGCAATCTTTTTATCATTAAATTACCAGAGATCAACTAACTAATGGCAACTTGCATAAGCGCAATTAAATTATAATTTCAGCAATTATAATATTTTTTTCTCCAATAAAGATTGCGAATGCGTAAGTCATTCATTTCAATTGCTTCGCCATTACCTGCACAGACAGTTTAAGTACCTACCATCATAGAGGAAAAAACCGATTAAGAGACCACCATTAAACCGTGAAATGCCAAAATTCAGACACAAGAAAGATAAAAAAAACTCAATCAACTTCCAAACAAAAAAAATATTTAAAATTTTTTTTAATAGCCAAAATTCGACGTTTTTCTGGTTTTCTGATTGCATTGTCTGCCAAATGCGGGTATTTTCGAGCGTATTATGTCCTACGCACAGGTTTTGTATGGTTTTAAATACTTTTTAGGGGAAAATGGGCAGCGCAACCACCTGCTTTTAAGTTCCGAAAGCGAGGTTGAATGGCCACATAGCATAAATCAGTTCCAGTCACGAAAATCTTCTCCAAACTAACGTTTCCTACCTTACGAAATCGTCATAAATCATCACAGGGGAGGAATAATAATAATTATCATTAGAATTCTCATCGTGGCATCACCATGTTTCCCAACCAGCCAATCAGATGAGTCATAAAATCACTTTTTGAATAAAAAATAACGCTGATCTATAACTTGGGTTTTGGGCATACGCTCCGTTTTATGAGCTTTGATTATCTATAATCAGAACGCTGTGAACTCGGTGAGAACTATGCAAATCACTATCAGACCACTAGAATAGGCAATAAAAAAGAAACATTAAAACCTGAGTTAATTAATGAAGAAACCTACAGTCTTTAGCAGTTATGCCTATGCAAACCACCGATTTTCAGATTTGGGTCAGCCAAGAAAGCGCTCTGGACAATGGGTAAATGTGTAACAAAATTCTTACTAAAACGATAACAAAATGCATGCAATTAAATAAAGGAGATTATTTACAAACTTTGAGAGATTTCTAAAGTATAGCACCAATGAAAGGAGGGGGAATGGAAGGAAGAAGTAAGATCGTCAGTTCCAGTTTTTCCAAAATACTTGACATATTCACTACAATGTTGGAATTGTCACACAGTGCTAAAAGTATATTCATGAGCTACAGCCACTTCGATATCTTTCAACCAACCGGAAGTATCAGCAAAGTGAAATCAGAAACGTGTCATTCATAAAATCAAGTGTCTTGAAGAAGAGGGGAGGGAAGTATTTCAACAGTAAATTCAATCTACAAAATTTAATTAGGGCCTACTTCAAACCCATACATCGTTTTTGGTCCACAGAATTAAAATACTCATAAACAGTAAAGACCAACCAAGAGATCATAAAACACAAAATAAAAAAGGATTCACATAATCGCTGAAATGATTCAGAACAGAAGATAAAAACAGAAACCTGCCTCACAACTATCAAAGATGGATCATGTTTATTTGTATCATAAAGGACAGAACTCGCGCATGGCCCAAGACGTTTCCGGCATTTCTCTGATGCTGCGCAGTTCATCAGTCAGAGGGCAAGAATCAATTAAGAAAACGTCGGTTTTTTTCGGTGTGACATTTTAATCAGGCCACCCAGCGGGCGTGTTTCAGTATTCTTACCCCGCGACTTAATGAGGGCATAAAGGCATCACCGTGCTTTTTAAATAAATCCGATCAAGGTACTGTATTTTGATCTCCCTCACTCCGCAGAATCAATCGTCGATCAATCGCCTGCAGCCACCATTTCCCCCTATCACTGCACGCCAGTCGGAGGAGTCTTGTTGAATGGTGGTCTAGCGATGCATTATTATATACATTTTAAAGACACGCGGAAGGAACTCGGTGGTTGGGGGTGGAGGGAAGAATGGGGGTGGGAGTCGGTTGCGATTCAAAAATTAGGGTTAATACTCTAACCCCTGTAAGGTCGTATCGAATGTAAGATCCTTTGTAGAACATAATGACTGGAATATCGCTCTATTGCAATACATTTGTACTCGCCTATTCAGGGGAGAAGCTGACGCGATCAATAGTATCCATCTTTCTATAACACAACCCCATTCATTGCTGACATTTACCCACTTTTCCCTTCCTAGCCCTCAGAAGGCTATTAAAGGAAGGCGAATCCCGACGGGCGCCATCTAGCGTTGTCAGAGAAAAACAAAGTCCTACCGCATTTCGACGGGTTTTGGCAACAGCAATTTGGATATTAATGAGACCTCTCGCTCTGCCAAAGATGACAAACCATGGAGGGAAAGACAAAAGTTGGCCAGCAACGCCTCTTTAGTGCCAGCAAGATATTCATCGGATCTTCTTGGGTAGGACAAAAATTACTGAACAGCATATGTCACTGATGAATGACCAGCAAGTTTGACAACCAAAAACAAGAGTAGCAGCCAAAACTAGCCCTAGGAATACTGATACGCCTTATGCTCTAGGAAAGTTTTAAAGTGACTTTTGAAACGATTTCTAAATGTCAGTACTACGTAAAGCTAAAGAGAATGACATCGACTTCGCCGTGACTTTGATCTGAAATTCACTCAATTTTTATTTTCTTACTAATTAAATCAAAATGAACTGATAGGGCTTCTCCGAACGAAACTTCATTCTGGAAAAATCGAATCGAGCAAAAAAAAGAAACGTCTGCTAAGATTCTGTTTCAGGAGAAAAAAAAATCCTGAAGAACCGCCAGAAATTTGTGCGGGTTTTAGATATATTTAACCGCCCGATAAATTCTCGCCGGAGATAACAATAAAAATTAGCTTACGTACCCGGGCGCCTTTGAGCACTCATAATGCAAGCATGCTCAATGTCTTGAGGAAGTTTCGGGTCCATAAAGAATCATTAGACTAGACCGGTTAAGCTTTATTTATAGCGAGATGCACAGAAATCATTCTCATCAAACTGGATTCACGATCTGCATTTATTTAATGATGGAAAGGCAATGCGCTGCAAATGCTGTAATGCAAGAGCAGCGCACCGTCTAGTGCATTCCATCCAATCGCAAAGAATTAAGTAAATATTTGTTATTGACAATCCACCAAGCGAAAAAAAATAAAAGTCTATGATCCTGATCGATTCAACAGAAGAGTATCACATAATATCTGGTCATTATACCGAAGTAAGAGCCAATGGCTAACTACATGAAGGTAACAAGTTGCGTTAATAATACGTTACGCGAAATGGAGCATTAATTTATTCCGAATGGAATGATTAATTTTATTTTTAATTCAATTTTGGAACAAACATTACCAAACACAGTTCAGTTTTTTGTTTACGAAAAACGTATTGAAATCGCTATGTAAAACATAGTAAACGGTTTTTGAAATTCGGCTCAATGTTTCTTTTAGCCTATAATTTGAACATTGTAACAA
>JAQIXS010000475.1:0-45871 GCA_034700785.1 Rossiulus vilnensis | reverse complement strand
TGAAATAAGTGAAATGGTGATCATCAAATGATCGAACTGATACGAACATGAGAAGGATTTGGACATACTGCAAGTATTTTTATAATTATTTTTATGTAAACACTAAATGATACGGCAATTTTATTTATATAACACCGTTATTTACTTGCTTATTCTTAGAATGTATGTAACGATTGTCTTACTGCTGACGGTTTTGATTCTTTGAACAAGATCTCTTAACCGCAATATAAATTATAATTTACGCCTTTGAGACGGAAGAATTCATAAAGAGCCAATAAACGTCCTGGTGCATCTCAGGGTCTATATGGCCTTGGCATTCTCGAATGCTAGCAGACGACTACGATAGGGCGACATTTTTAAACGGTAATGTTTGTGAAATTTGTTTCGCTTGTGGTAAATAACCATTGTGAGGATAAAATGGCAAGAAATTACTCTGATGGCGGCTATCGGGTTGATGGAATTATTCACGCAGCTCATAAACTACTGGAAGGTTGTATTTATTCATTATTTTTAACCCACATTTCTGTCTTGAATTCTGTTCGAATTTTTGCAATGTTAAATGCATTCGACGCCTTTGACAAGGCTCTTCTGAAATATTTTCCCAAAAATAATCTTTGTTATAAGTGAACACACCCATTTCTCTCTTAAATTTAATAGAAAAAGCGAAATGTCTTGAAGGATTAACTGCTGAGCATAAAACACTTTCTGAAGAAAAAAACCAAGGTGACGTTTAGCAGTTATTTTACAAAATTGTATCTAAAGCCAATGATTAGTACTTTAGTTGTAATTTATCAAACTGAATGGTTCCAGCAAATACGGATTATTTGGAAGCTCTTCATCAGAATAGCAATTTACTAAGTAAGCATTGATTGAATTTCAATTTGAAAACAGTGAATTCCTTCATTTAACACGATTTGTTATTGTTATAAAAATTAGTGAAACAACAAGTTTTGAAACCTAAAGTTGACAGTGCTGATGCTATGATAGCTAGGTATATCCTATGGTGGATTATTATGCGGATTGGATTATAGAGAACGAGGTTTAAATCAGCTTATTTCGTAGATAATGTGCATGTACACATAATTTAAATGTGTAGTAATGTATGTAATTACATATAGTTACTTTTTATTTCGTAGAAAAAGCCATAGTTTTAAGTGCGGTGATATCGCATACATTGATTCTTATATCAGTATTCGTAAAATAGAAAAGTATTTTTAAGGATTAATAGATAACTTCGATAATCGAGTAATACCATCTGTCAAGGAACAAATTTAAAAATGTCCGGTTTATTTACGAAAAAATAATATACCTATGGTAAATATCCAAAATCACAAACATTATAGAATTCAAACCAATTATAAATGATACTTAATGGTTATTACCACTATCAGTCAACTCAAATCGTCATTAATTGTGAAAGCATATTTGTATATTGTTACTAAGTTGTATAAAACGTATTGATAATTGGATTGTTTAATACTTATATAAACACTTCTTCATCACCCTTGGATTACCTTAGTCTAGAAAAGAAAAATGATGATTTAGAGGCCAGTGTCAAAGAAATGGAGCAAAGAATCGGCCTACTTGCTGTGACTGGAAAAATCGACTCAAAAATGTAACAGTTTGTTTGATTAGCCAAGCTTGTGGTTTTCACTTAACGTGTTAATAATGTTAATCAAAGCTCATATTAGCAATTATAACTAAAAATGTTGGTGTTTATTTGGCGTAGAACTGACTTTGAAGAGCAAACTGAGAAGTGTAAGAAAAATTACTTGGACATCAAGGAATTTTGCGTAAATAGCAGACATATTTCAAGCATCAGTACGCTTGATTTTCACACAAAAATCGTTACAAACTAAACATATATAAATGTGTTAAGTTTTCAGAGAATCAAAGTGGCACTATTGAAAGTATTATTCAGGAAATTAAGGCTAAAGATAAAGAAAGTGAGTTCATTGCAAAGTTAATACAGAATATACAAATACATGTGATTCAAACTCCATTTTCACTATACGGTGGTAATTGCCTCTTATTTGTACTTAAAACGCTTGCAGATCAGAAGCTTGATCAGGAATTTTCCAGTTTAATTGCCGATTATAACAAGTGTGTTGAAGAGGGGTTCTCTCAACTAACGGAAATACCATTTGAGGAGTTCGAGTTAGCCGTTTCAACCTTGTGAGTCTAAAACATTTTGAAAAGTAATTTTCATAGTTTTTTTTAGAAAAATTAGAAGAAAAAAATAGTTATTGGGTATAGAAATTGAAAACATTCTTAAGGGATCGCCTGAAATATACTACATTCCAAACAATGACCTTTCGTGTAAGCAGAGTGAGCTTATTTCTATTAACAGGCACATGATTGAAGATGAAAACGCCAAGGCGAAAGAATGTTTGCAAAATTTAAAAGACAGCCTGGACAGTTCTACAGTTACGAAAATGTAGTTAATTGCATTGTTCATCAGTAATTGATTCAGTTGAGTTCTTCCATATCTGAGAGCATTTGTTTGTAGTTGACACTGCTATGTACATGGGAAAGTTTTTCAAGCTGTAAAAGATATTAAACAACATCGTTAAATACGTTTATCCTAAATGTCCTGTATAATTATGCTATTTTGTAATTAAATTCTTATTACTGGTGGTTTAGTTGTTGCTGGTTGTAATTTCCAATTAATCGCATTTACAAATTCATGATAATTTATCCCTTGGTTTCTGACATCGAAACTGAAATTCAAAAATTAATTTAAAAAACGTATATTTATCACCAATTGCGAATGTTGTCTTAAAGTCTTTCGATTTATTGCTAACCTTTTCAAAACATCCGCTATTAAATATTTCTTAGCGGGCAGAGGATAAGCTAAGCATGTCCGGAGTGCCGACTCTTCCTTTAGAAATCCAGTTCTATGGTTAAAATACATGCAATTTTAATGGAAACAACTGTAAAATGATAAATCATAATAGAATGCACCTCATCAGAACCTTGTTCGATAATGTTCCGATTTTTATTTACCCAGCCGGATCATGTTGCTGTAGATATTGCAACAAGCCCAAAAAATCACTAAATTGCTCCTTTTTCAATTCCGTTTGTAAGCGCAGAATAGGAGACACCCCACTTTGGGCGTAGATCTTGGGTGGTTGTTGGTCATATCCTTCCATTTTGCCCTGCATTTCTTTATAACTTCGCATTAACGTCAACAATTCGTGTTCGGCTAAGCTGCCATCTTGGGAAATGTGGCGAAGAATTGATCTAATGATTAAAAATGCCCATTCTGTTATTGTTTGGTTTTCACAGAAAAAAAACTCATACACTAGTTTCCGTTGTGGAATACAGTAAATCATACCAATTAGATAGGTAATTAAGCTGTCCAAATGTAGCTATTGTCATAATTAAAGCTGAGACAAACGGATGCCCATCATGCAAAAAATTGCATTTTTGCTTCAAATACTTATAATAGCTTCTACATTTATTTTTCCAGTGTAGAATTGGCCGTCTACTAGTGTTTCCATCATGGCTTTTTATTTCAAAATTCCCGTTTATTTATGAAACAATTGCATATAAATAGTCTTTCCTGCAATGCAATCATATACTACGGGTGGCATGGCAGATAATTTTCAAATTTATTAAATTTATAATAAATATACGAAACATTTTGAAATCATAAAGCATACCGGAAAACCTACAGTGTATTAGACAATCGCTTATGTACTGGGAAAAATAAATTTAGCAATTATGATAAGTATTTCAAGCAAATACGTGCATTTTTTCGTGGAGGGCATAATTTTTGCGCAGCCTAGAAATAATAAGACTCACCTGAAAACTCCATCTGCTACAAACCCAGAATCTTCTGGGTCTATGTCCGAAAACGACTTCTTTAACTCCTTTACCTTATCCCGCATGGCAATTTTCAGCCTTCTCAAGACATTTAATTTATTGGAGTTTGGGAACTAAATTTCACCGCGTTTTAGTTGAATGGATTTGAACGCCAAATTGCACTAATTGGATCCTGTTAGTTTTACCTCATCGCGGTGCCTTTCCATGTAACTTAAGGCATATTCGTCAGCCCCCAGAATTTGAAACCAGTGACCGTTTAAGCATATCCTGTTCCCAATGACGATATCTGAGGCCAGGACACAATTGTCGGGATCCACACTGGTTTTCAGGACTCGACATCTGTCCATGAATTTGCCACCTTTGTAGCCTAGAAAACAATTTGGTTAAAAATAACAAATTTGATGTGGGCAAATCTTCGTATCGTAAGCTTTGAAAATATTCAATGGTTTACTGACCGTTTACACAAGATTATTTTGTTGGTAACTTTAATGTTTGAAAATTATAATCGCATTAAAAGTGGACACTAATTAACTGTGAAATTTACCTGAATTTCTTCGTGGTTTTTCGTAAATGCATATGGTGTCGTCCATGAGATAATAGGAGATAACGAACTGCCGATCTTCATTGCCGGGGGCGCAGAGGACCGCCAAGAATCGCAAGATCCTGCTCTGAGAGCCACTGCGATCACGTGTCATAAATTTCACGAAATCATGCTTGGCCACAGGCTGTCGATATTGGGAGGTTATTGCCCTTATTTCTTTGGGCTTTGTAACTGGGAATTTGTATTGTGTTTTGAGATCGGGAAAGATTTCCTCCAGGCTTATCCCTTTGACATCTGGAATGATTTGGAATAGAATTAGTAGCAATTTTTTTCATTATTTGTTTTTAATATTTTTTTTGCAAAGATACTTGCCCAGCCCATATTTTACTGCGA
The DNA here is from genome assembly GCA_034700785.1 of Rossiulus vilnensis. Lineage (NCBI taxonomy): Eukaryota > Metazoa > Arthropoda > Diplopoda > Julida > Julidae > Rossiulus > Rossiulus vilnensis. Next base: position 41,109 of record JAQIXS010000475.1, on the reverse strand, counting down.
TAAATGTTTTGGTCAGTTCGTCGCAGTCGTAAATCAGTAGCTGCCTACCCCACGCGTTTATAACCGAGCCGATCTGCAAATCTTGATCAGAATAATATTCTTGGCCGCCATTTTCCTTTAGACCTGAGTTCAATTTTAAGCCGGGGAGAGGTTCAATCGGCTGCGTATAAAATAAAGTTGAAAGCAGATTTTATTGAGGACTACAGTAATTCAAAACAAATTCAATATTACCCGTTCTTTCGGAATTTTGGATCGTTTAACAAATATCTTTGATTTGGATAGCTCTCCTTTCATTTGCTGCAAACCGCTGCTGGGTCCTGGTTCCATTTCAGGCTCATCCTTTTTAAAGCGTATCTCAATTGTGTCATCGGCCAAGTAATAAAGCAGCAGAAATTTCTTGAGCCCATTGAGCGCCATTTCTTTATTAACCCAAACGCAATAAAACTGAAGAACGTTGCCATCGTATTGCAAAAATTGCTTGAATGGGTGGCTTCGAGGGCGATCTTTGGGGCATGATATTGGCCTTTCCTGGAAAGGTTTTGTTAAAACAATCCTTTAATTATTTAGAAATCAGACAATTTGTCTACTAAATGATTAAGTATATTTTTCAAGTGCATGTCCTTTCTAATAAATCGCACATTTACCGAATGGTATCCAGTACCTTAATGTTTCGACTATCAAGCAACTTCGATGGAGATTTATCTTCATTGTAATTCTCTGGCACCGGAATTCCGAGCTTGATCAGGTAATCACGCGTGTACTGGTCACACTTGTAAATTTGATATTTTCGACCGTAAAATTTCACTTCTCTTCCAACATTTAAATCATCCAGCGTGAATAATCCAGCCGCAACTCCAGGTTTAGGTATTTTATTACGTTTTAAAATTGTACCTGAAATCAGTTTATCACATCAAGTAACTGATGTGGTTAAATAATTTGCATTAAGACGAATTGATGAGATTTACGCCATCATTCCTACCTCTAAATCTAGGATCCTTCCTGTAGTTGTTTTCCACCACTTGAATTGTATCGTCTTCTAAGAAATACAGTATTTTGTACGTCGTTTGCATTCCTCGCAAAAATAGTCCTTGTTCATCAAGAGGAACAGCTTCAAATCGTAAAACCTGAAATATTTTGTCAAAAGGGCTTCTTGTATATATTGCATTATTTTTTTTAAAAAATTAATAATATTTATACCTGGTTATCGAAGGCTATCCAATCGGGAATCCTCAACTGCAGAGCTGCATTTCCAATGTCGCTTTCATACTTAACACTAGGTGAAGGAATTTTTTTGCCAATTTTCGGCTTAATTTCTTCGTCTGTTTTAAGTAACATGGGAACATCATTTTTGTAGCCGAAATGCTGTTTTTTATGGAAATTGGATCGAAATATCTGTAAAACACATTGAAATCGGTTTTTACCAGTCACAAATGATTTCAAATTCTAAATTTAACGAGTTTCAACCTACGTCAAATTCCAGCAGTGATTTGTACATCTCACTGCTTTTTCGGATGTTTAAACCCATTATCTTCAATGTTTACATTCGATGCTATGGCAACAGACGCGATGGTTGCCGTGGCAACGGATGCTGTAAAAGAGTGCTACCATCTGGTGGAAGATTGTGCTCACTACTGCATCTGCAGGTTCCACGCAGAATGTCACATAATGCGTATTGCTTAAATATGGAACCCTAATGTGAGAGGCGTGGATAGTCTCCATTAGATATCCAAATGTACATTTCCGGTTCGAAATAAGAAATTAGGAATGACCATGTGGAAATCGAAGTTTGGTGCCTGTTTTAGGTTTACGATTTATTTTAGTGTTATCCTAACGGAGTTGATAAGTTTCGTTAATTCTCAAAATGTATTAGGTTGCGGTGGTTTTGTTAAATCGGAAATTCCGATTGATTTCTCTCGCGTGGAGGTAAAATTGTAAGTACGAAATTCGCTTGATTGCGTGCGAATTATGTAATTCAGTTGATCGAGTAGTGGAAAAGCTGCATTTGCAGTTTGTTGGCAAAATTAATAGAAACCAACATTCAAGTCGTGACTATAGTATAATTTAGTTCATACATGTAGTTCCTTCGACCAAAATGATAATTTAGTTTAGTATGCTGTCTTTACTGATTGTTGTACCTTATAAAAGTTGAATTTTTGTCAACCCTAGGTACACCAAACAAGGGTCGATCAAATATCAAACTGACTGTGCACCAAATAATGGATATTATTTAATACCAGTTTATGATAAAGGAGATTATTTATTAAAGGTAAGGCCTATATAGAGTTAATTGAGTTACTTTTGAAGATCTGTAATTACTTCCATTTTGTTTTTTTAATAATCGACTTAATAGGTTGAACCTCCAAATGGATGGTCATTTGAACCAAGCAGCGTCTCTCTTCATATTGATGGTAGCACCGATGCTTGTAGTCAGTCACAAGACATTAACTTTCATTTTAAAGGATTCTCTGTTAATGGACAGGTAAGCCCATGCAAGATTATTAAACACAATGCAGTCCTAGATAAGTGTAAATGTTATTTAAACATCTGTGTTTACAATTTTATAGGTTATCAGTCGAGGTTCGTTAGTAGGCCCTTCAAACATTGATCTTGAACTGAGCCTCGCCTCTGAACCAAAAAAACTTTTGCAAAAAACTGTGACGGAGACTTCAGGACATTTTCGTTTCAACAACATTAAACCTGGCGATTACATTATTTCGGCCTCTCACCAAACACTTCAATTTGAACGCAAGACTGCAACTGTTCAAGTTACGAAAGATAATGGAGTTGTTTCGGATAAGCTTGTGGTGGCTGGATATGATGCGACTGGACGCGTTTTGGGGGATGACGGAGAAGCTGTTCGAGGGGTCCACTTTATTCTCTTCGGAAATCCAGATCCACGGCTTGCACCTCGGCAGTGCGAAGTAGGCTTGCCTCCTGGTTACGACCCTAAAAATTTGCCTCTTTATGCACCGCTGGCTCCTCTCTGCCACGTTGCATCTCTTGAAGATGGCAGATTCTTTTTCCCTCTCCTCGTACCTGGTCAGTACACTGTGGTTCCATTCTACAAAAACCAAAATATTAAGTTTGACGTCATGCCTGTCAAAGTTGATCTCAATGTCGAGCATGCATCAATCGATCTAAAACAAGAGTTCAAGGTAGGATATATAGAAAAGTGGAAAATGCATTTAAGATGAAACAATATCTAAAATTTTTTTAAAATTAAATGACCATTTAGGTAGAAGGGTTCAGTGTCAATGGCCGTGTCTTATCTCGCCCTGGTGGACGAGGACTGTCTGGTGCCACTGTGTTTCTCAATGACAAGAAACTAACTGTGACTGATGATGTAGGCGTTTTTCACCTGGAAAATATGCGAGCCGGTAGTTACGTCATACGAGTTGAATCTGGTAAATATCACTTTATATGTGCAATTCATGCTTGAACATTATGTGGTTATGATTATTATCTGAAATTGAATTCCTTATAAATGCTCAAATCTACTATCTGATTGTTTTAATAAATGGTTTTAGCATTACAGATGTATTTGCAAATAACGTTTTAAATGTGTTTTTATGTAGTTTTATTGGAATTTAACTCTAGAAATTGTATAAATTTAGCAACATGTTCCATTTTCTTTTTGTGATTGCAGAAAAAATACAATTTGAAGAAGTTGTTGTGAAAATCAACCCGAATTCTCCAACACTTCCTGACATTGTGGCCTCCAAATTCAAAGTGTGTGGTTCGTTCATGGGAGATGAAATAGTTCGGAAAGCCACTAGTCGTGTGTCGTTTAAACCCATTGCTCCATCAACTGGGGATATTGTTACTGTCCAAAAGGATCCCGATGCTTATTTTTGCGTTTGGTTACCAAATGGGGATTATGAAGCTACAGTGGAGAGCTCGCATGATCCTCGCATTGTGTTAAAGCCTAACACCTTGAAGTTTTCAATTAATGGTGTGCCTATTAGGAATCTGGCCTTCGTACAGTTCAAGGCCAAAGTCAGCGGGCTGGTGCATTGCTTGGAGAATTGTGATAAACTTGTGCAAGTTACTCTTAGACCTGTGGAGTTTTTGGACGATGCGGTATGGTTTTGTGCTTATCTAAGCAAACATTTTTGCATAAAACAATATTTTCTATAAATGTTTTTTTCAATTTATAGCTAAAAATCAACTTTTGTACTACTTGTTCTTCAGGTTGAACCTGCTACTGCTGTAGTCTCTGGGAATGCATTTGCATTCGACGAGGTTTTACCTGGAAAATACGAATTGGAGGTCTCAAATGATGCTTGGTGCTGGAAGGAGAAAAAACTACAGATTTCTATTGACGATCAAGATGTGAAAAATATTGATTTCAAGCAAACTGGTTTCTTATTAACGATCATGTCTACACACTCAACATTGTTGCAATACAACATCAAGGATGTTGTGCCAATTTCAAGCACTGGAGATAAAACAAGCGATAAAACCAGCAAGAAGGTTGAGAAAACCACTGCAAATACTGGCGAGCTTTCCATTGCTAAAGTGAGTTTTAAAAAAATGCTGTTTTTCTTTTGTTTTTAAATGTAATGGGTGGCATTCATTTTTATTTCTTATTGTCTCTTAAGGGAATGAATCATCTTTGTTTGCAACTCCCAGGGCAGTATACTTTAAATCCTGTTGGCTGCCACATTTTTGCAAATGAAAACTATGCCTTTGACACCTCCAATCCTGCTGTGTTGACCATCGAGGCCACAAGACACACTTTGTCGGGAACTGTGATATCAGATGTTCGGGTTTCGGATGTGCGCATTTCTGTGAGATCTATAGAGGATGGAGCACAGAACAATAATGGGGAAGAGGCTATCTTGGGACCTTTAACAGTAAGTGGAACACTCATGGTTCACATTAAAATAATGCTCGTTTGAAAAGATAAGTTTAATTTCATCAGGATGTTATATTCTGGGATTAGTTCTAATAAGCTCTATATTTACATTGCTTTTTATGGCATGTTTGTGGTGTAAATCACAGATAATAAGCAAAAAAAATTCACCAAATTTTAAATGTCGTGAGACCTTGACACTAAACATTTACTCTTCATTTCAGCCAAAACGCCGTTCCAAAGAGGGTGATTATGAATATCTATTCACGTATTGGGCCACTCCACATAAAACCATTGAGCTGCAGCCGAGGTCGGATGAGTTGCTGTTCTATCCCGATACCAAGGCGATTACTATATTGGATGATTGCATGCAGTATGCCGTGGAATTCGTTGGCAAAAAAGGGCTCTTTCTTGATGGTCGCATTGATCCACCTCTGGCTGGCGTAAAAGTCACTGTGAGTGCACGAGATGGCAGCATCAAACCCATTGTTCTGGAAACTCCTACTAATGGAAAGTATGTTCGCAGCAAATTATTCGTTTCAAGTTGCACGAATCAATTAGAATGAAACTTAATGTGTATCTTTGCTTAGGTTTCGTGTTGGCCCACTCCATGGGCACAGCAAATATGACATTGAGGCTGAGAAACAAGGCTATGTTCTTTCACAAAAGGAGATTGGGCAATTTTCTGCTTACAAATTGGCCGAAATTACCGTATCTGTCATGGAAGAGCCAGAAGGCAAGCGACCACTTGCAGGAGTGATTTTGTCCTTGAGTGGTGTCTCTGATTATAGACAGAACAGCTTAACCCAAGAGGATGGACGAATGGTGTTCTCCGGTCTTGGACCAGGACAGTATTTCCTGAGAGCTATGATGAAGGAGTTCCTCTTTGACCCACCTTCCAGGATGGTAGAAGTTCAAGAGGGCAGTACCGTTAATGTGGTGTTAAGGTAATTTGGTATATCTCATGTCACCATAGCATGTAAAAAATAGAATGTCTTAATTATTATAAAGAATTCTGAGCGGAACAAATCGAAATACTGTATGCCAGTCACGTATGAAAAGAAATCAAAATATTAAAAACAAATTAACATATTATTAATTCTGTGATATTTATGTATTAACAAAAACTGTTCCATGTTTTACTGTTTTGAAAACTAATGTTTATTTTATAGGGGTAAAAGAGTAGCATTTAGTTGCTATGGAAGTGTGACGACTTTGACGGGGGAGCCTGAAAACGGGATTGTGATCGAAGCCGTCGGAAAAGGCCCTTGCAGTAACTCCCAAGAGGAGGTTACCACTGAAAGTGATGGCAAATTTCGTCTTCGTGGACTGCAACCTAACTGCGATTATGAAGTCAGACTGAAGAAAGGGCCCGAAATCAACCGGCACATTGAACGAAGCACGCCAAAATTACACCTGGTGCGAGTGGTTGACGCAGATATCAAAAAAATTAATCTAATCGCTTTCCGGCCTTGGCGGGCAATGGATGTCAGCGGAAACGTTGTCACTTCTAACGAGTACTTGAGTTCATTGAAGGTAGAGTAAAAGTCTTAGTTCATTAATTTAAAAAAAAAATATCAATTGTCCGCATTGATTGCTACTCTGTATGCTTAATATATATTTGTGTATTCCTAGGTTCGCCTATCTAGTGATGCTGGGACCGATCAAATTGTTTCATTAAGCCAGAGTAGTTTCTTCCAGTTTCTGTCCTTGCCCATGGATGGTCGTGCTTACGTGCTTGCCGTGGAATCCACTTTATCGCGTGGATCGTACGACTACACAGTTCCAGCCGAAGTGACTTTTTATGCTAATGAGACGTACCGCCATTTCACATTCGTATTTAATCCTCGGCCCGTTAGTGGCGAACACGAATCTGCCCAGGGCTCGTACTTAGCACTGCCAATGGCCCTCATAATATTCATTGCTATCACAAATCATACCAGAATTTTGCCATTTGCAAGTAAAACCATTGAGTTTTTAACGGCATTGGCGAATCGTGCCGCCCAAAATCAAGACGATGTTACCGTTGGCTCAAGTGGTAGTGGGAATGGTGGTGGCTCCTCATCTCTCATTAATCCTATCAATTCACCTTTTGACTTGGGGTCGGGAATTTCCAAAAAAAAGATAAAACCTAGGAAAATTCAGTGAAGTCCTTAGATGGCCTGCAAGGCATTGAATGTGAAGAACACGTTTTGGGAATGTGTTGCGATTGGAGCCGCCAAGGGCAAAAGTTTAATCATCACTTTTTTTTATCGACAAACTTTTGAAAAAACGAATTCTATATGTGCACTTCTTAAGCCATGCTGGTAGTAGCGGAGTTTACAAAAAAAAAATTGTATCTAATCTGGCTGGTTGAGCTTAAAAGTCACGAATGAGATAGCAGATGATTAGTGCCACGTTTTTCAACTGTATATGGATGCGAATAATCTTGAAAGTTCGGGTACATCAAAATAGTAAAATTTCTAATTATGCATAAATGCATAATCATGAAATATTAAAATTATTTTTCTTCTAAGTCAAGAAATTTATAAATGTATCAAATTGAAATTTAATTAAAAACTAATTGGGTAATTTTTCGAGTGTCTAAATTGAATTAAAAAAATCATTTCACTTATAATTAATCTTGTTAGCCTTTTTTTTTTAATTTGCCATTTTGGATAAATAGTATAGGGATTTCAACTAGAAAAAAGATAGTAATCTGGTATCACGTCCAAATTATCCAAAACAATTCTCATGCTGCCAAACCAAATTGAATGCATTCAGTAAGTTGATAAATATTTCTTTTCATCAATTGATTGATGATACGATTGTTTGAAAAGTTTGATTAAACCCAGAATGCAATTTCCTCTGTAATTTGATGTGCTCACATGATGTTGGTCATGAATGGCAGATAGCGTTAGTTAATTCCGGCGGGACTGAGAAGTCAATTGAGGTTATTGCGTCTGATGGCTTCAATTATTTATATCCCTGTAATCATTTTGTTGGCAACGTTGTGGTTGTACATTTTAGCAACAAACACGCCTGCATTAACAGGTGGGAGTAAAACCAGGTAAGCGTACACTATAATTGAAGGTATTACAGGGTGGATCAAAATTTAAAATTCCCATTCATTTCTTGTCACGCATTATTTATTTTCAGTTTGGGCTTTCCAAGTAGTTTGGCAGACATTAAGGATTTAGCTGAATTGTTAAAGAGTTATCATCACGAACATGCATATTACGTTTACGTTCTGTTTGTCAGTGCTTATATCTACAAGCAAGCTTTTGCAATTCCTGGATCTGCATTACTGGTAATTATAGTGTATAAGTTTTTCATTTCATCAAAATGATTGTATCATAATTATTTTTTATTATTACTTTGTTATCAGAATATACTGTCAGGGGCTTTATTTGGCCTGAGTTGCGGGTTTCCTTTGGTTTGTGTGTTGACTGCGATCGGGGCATCCTGTTGCTATTTGCTGTCAAGTCTTTCTGGGGAATATGTTTTGAGATATTTTCAGCAGCGCATCACTTCTGTGCAGGCTGCCGTATGTTTAACTATTACGCATGATGCGTTATTTGTGACAATTATTTTGCGATACATAGTTTCCTTATTCCGCAATATTATATTTCAGTTTGAAGCCAATCGAGAATACTTGTTTTATTACCTCCTGTTTGCCCGCCTGGTTCCAATGACTCCTAATTGGTTAATCAACATTGCATCTCCATTTCTGAATATACCACTATACACGTTCTTCCTGTCAGTGTTAATAGGTGAGACAAAATCATTTAGTACAAATTTTTTTTTTCAAAACATTAACTATTTTCTTAAATAATGTGTTTATGACTAACCATATATCACAAAAATCATGGCTCGAGTTTTCTTAGAAGGCCGATTTATTTAGGAAATATTTTTTTCCAATTTGTACCAATTACTGTCCAACAGCACGAAAATATTTAAAACTAAAAATAATCTCTTTGTTTGACAATTTTTTTTACAAGTTCTCAGACACCCAAAATGAACACAACCTGATTTTTACCTATGATTCTGTTGTTCAGACATATCTAATTTTCTTGATGTTGTAATAGATGAATTAACAATATTGCTAAAATTCTACCCTTTTGACCAGGTTTGATGCCATACAACTTCATTTGTGTGCAAACAGGAAGCATTCTGTCCGATATCTCTTCCTTGGATGATGTGTTCACCTACAGTATGTTTTTAAAGCTTTCATTGGTAGCCGTGGCGGCCTTACTTCCACCCTTCTTTTTAAAACTTCACCGGAGCCAATTGTCAGTAAGTTTTAAATCTGAGAAAGCACATTGAATGCACTCTTCCATAGAAACGAAATAAATTAATAAAAAAAAGTCGATCGTCAAATTTATAGACTGGAACCAATGGTTTTCTCTAATGCACGTACTAACCCAATAATTAACCATAACAAAATATTTCATTCTTAAATAATACAAGAAAGTTATCGAGCAAGATAATGCATGTCAATTACATTGTGATAAACGATTAATAGGAATGTTCCTTCCCCTTGCCCAATAAGAACTGAACTGATAAATCAAATGCTTTTCATCTGAGCCATTAAGTCTTCCAAACTAGCATCTGTTTCGCCAACAACGTTGTCGTCCTTAGCCTGAAAATTAAGAAAAGGTTAGTGCGATCAATTCAAGTAGGTGGTAACTGAAATACAAGCCATGTACCTGGGTCATTGCTGGCTTGGTGTAAGCTGGCATGATGCCTTCAACCAAATCAGGAATAGTCCCTTCTGCAGCTGTTAGTTCCTCTTCAGTTGTTTCCGACACCAAAGATATTCCTAAATTTGATAAATTAGCACCATTTTAACCAGAAAAAGAAAACTAAAATGTAAAATGTTTTAATCGTCACCAACGTACCCCAATCATTATCATCATGAACTACTTTCTTTTCTTCTTCAGGCTTTTCAACCACTTTAGGTTTCTTTGCCTCGTTTTCCTAAAACACATGTTTTGATAATTTTATCTAGTATGAGCCAATTGCATCAATTGAATTTTCATAACAAAATGTCTGGCTTACAAGAAACTCTTCCTGTCTCTGACAGCAAAACGAATCATCACATGCAGGGTTCGGCTTCATTTTCATGGTTGGGAAAAAATCTTTTAACGCACTGTATCCTAAATAATAAGTCACTTGGCCAAAATTTAAGAGGTATCTGATAAAACACCAGAAAAAAAATTAACAATATTGAAATCTTTAAAAAAATTGAATAATTTTTACACTTGCTCTTACTTTAATGTATTTTGAACCAAAAAACCAGCCACAATTCCCATCGTTGTTGGCAAACTTGCAGCACAAACACCTTCTTTCTTCAAAGTCTTTTCATCAATGTTAGAAGCAACGACCAGAGGAGGCGCACACTGTACAACATTTTCAAATGTTAAAGTGGAATTGCTTTTAGATCAGATCATTGATCGTCTTGTTCGGCTCACCGCAAAGCAGGCAGTTTCTCCTGGAATTATCACCTGAATGTGACCTGAAACCGCATTTTCGCTAACTCCCGATTCAATCCAAATTTGATTGAGCTCATTGCATGCCTACAGAATGAGACTAAGGTAAGACATGTTTAATTGCTTTAAATTATGATGCCATGCTTAAGTGACGAAATCTACCGTATTTATTGCCATTCTTGCTTCAAAATTATCCACACAACTTAAAACTAAATCGACGGGGCCATTCTCTTGCTTATTTCCATTTCTAAGGAACGGTTAATTGTCAAAGAACAAATTTTAGTAAAAAGCCTTTTTTTATTTCCACTTATTAAGGAATACTAACTTGACACGATCCATGAAATGTTGAAAATTTTCGACCGTAGTTATATTGTAGTTATGAGTTTCAAATTCCACGTCTGGATTAATAAACCTGAAATATTTTTTTATTAAATTTAACGTACTCTTTAATTCACTCGAAATTGCCGGAATATGCAACACCTTACGTCAGGGTTTTAGCTGCAGCTTCAACTTTACTCAAACCAGCTTGATGTGGTTGAAAGAACAGCCTGTTCATGTTGGCTAACTCAACCTTATCATAATCAAACAGCAGGAGCTGAAAAACAAGTCTCCTCTTTTAAAACCAGTTAACTCCCTGAATTGTGTTAGTAACCCCTTCCAACAGGGTGCATGTTCTCCAGATGAATTTAATGACGTTTACCTTTCCAATGCCACATCTAGTTAACATTTCAGCGGCAACACTCCCCACTCCACCAATGCCAACTATGGCCACAGTGAAATCACGAATTTTCTGACATGTACAAGCATTACAAATTATTAAAAATAAAGCATGTTGATGTATTCAGCACTGGAGATAGATTTTCATACCCCTAACCTCGTAATTCTTAACAACTCCCATTCGTTTAAGTGCCATCAGTCGACTAAAACATAAAACTTTGGTTAGACCAGACAACATATGGCGTAGCATATGGTAACGTGACATTCAATTGTATATAATATCACACATCAATATGCATGCACAATTTTGTTGAAAGTTTATATTACATAGAAAAGTATAAATTTGAGTTTTGCCTGTCAGATGATCACCTGTATGGGTTTGAATCAACCACTTCCCCGCTGATTTCTGTAATTTTTTCCCGACTCTTCATTTCGCTGGTACTATACTTTAACTGATTTTCGAGATCACGAACACGCTTACGTAATTCTTCAATGGTTTCCATTATTTTATAAGGGTGATTATTCACGAATTAATGAAATACATAGAGCCAAACCAGGTGATTCACCACGTTGACACTTAGCACAGAAATCCTAACTATTAATAATCTCAGAGACAAGTTTTGGAGTCATGCCAAATTCATTTGAACTGCCTGCATGGTTAGGACTTAGGAAACACATGCATCGATTATATCAGGTGAATCGATAATATCTAAATATCGAGGCCCAAGTCGGTCATGGCGATAGGGTTACGATGTTGTCCGAATATGTGCTATTTTTGCTTTTTATGACATATTTAGGAAAATCTCAATGTAAGTAACACTGTTTTAGATTGAAAGTTCACTTTTACATAAGTGAATTTCATTTTATTAGTGCGTTATATCAGCGCAAAACAGGTGTATTCCATGGTTGATTTTCGGTTCGAACGAAAGCGTCTCGAGAGAAGAAAAGAAAGATGGTGGCTTGCATACCTAAAATTATTTTAAAAAACAATTTGAAGAATGAATAAATGCACGCACGGAACGCTCAGTGTGTATTTAAGCGTTGGTGCAGGGACTTAGCTTATTGTAAGCACTTGCTGATCCCGAAATAAAATCGGCGATGGTTAATTTGCTGTTGGGTTCACATTGCCCTGTGAACTTTAACCCTGACCAGTGATAACATTTGAATTGCAAAAATATGATAAAAGTCTTGATGTTGTTGCATAATACTGAAACAAAATTAATAAAAAAAAATTCATGTATGAGCAAAGGTACAATATCTGAAAATATGTAACGATCAGATTTCAATATGAAAGGCAAACATGCAGGATAATAGTAATGGTATAATATTAATTCATTTTTTAAAGGTTTATTGGAAAGGACTATGCTGAAAAATGAGTCCTTGGAAAACCGACTAATTGGAGCCAGTAGAATAAACTTCAACTTGGAGAATTTGCATCGATGTTATATATGCTCTTCCGAAACTGAAGTATGTAATAATAATGATGAGTCTTATATTTGTCATGGAGCCTTGCAAGTAAGTTGATGTCATTCTTCGGAAGGTGATTTTTATCAGAGTATGCCCTTTTTACAGAGTTTTTTTTTTTCTTACTTCTCAGTGCTATTCTTCCCATGTGCGAGATGACTATGGTTTCGAAGTGTTCTCTCGTGGTTGTGCTCAAACTCCAGATCAGGTTCATTTCTATTGCATGACTGCACATTATGAACATACTGTTACATATAGTGGTAGCACTAGCCAGTATGCAATCAGCTGCTGTTCTGGAGATTTTTGCAATAATGGCTCATTTCCCACTTTGGCACCTATAACTATAGGTAGGTTATTGCTCTGAACAATTGTGTGTATTACAAAAATCTACTCAAAAATATGGAAATCATTGCTCGGGCAGCATTATCTAGTTGGCTGTTAGCTAGGCTGCATTTTTGATATTTTCAAGAAAATGGGTCGTAAACTCGTACACCTTTATAACCAGATGATCCCACTGAGCAGGAAGATCCCCACTGGTATGCTCGGCGTTTGGCCCTCTCAATCCTGTGCCCAGCAGCATTTTTTGTCCTGGCTCTTCTCTGTTTGTTGTCATATATGCGGCGAAAACACAGGAGGCGAATGACAAACATTATCATCACTCAAAGGTCTGATTATGGGTACAGGGATGAGCTTATGGCTACAGCTGCCGGAGACAGCACCCTCAGGGTAAACTTGAAATTACCTTTGCTGTAATTTCGCAGGAGTAATTGTGCAATGATGTAACTCTGTATGATGTTCATTTAGGAAATATTTGAGCATTCAATTACATCTGGCAGTGGCTCAGGACTTCCTTTATTAATACAACGTACTCTTGCCAAGCAAATTTCCCTTATAGAGTGCATCGGTCAGTTGCCATTAGAAATCATTTCTTTGCTTACTTATTTACCGGTCATGCCCACTATGTATGTAAATTTAGGTAAAGGACGATATGGAGAAGTATGGAAAGGGGTTTGGCAAGGTGAAAACGTGGCTGTGAAAATCTTTTTTTCACGAGATGAAGCGTCTTGGCGAAGGGAAACTGAAATCTACAGCACAGTTCTTCTGCGACACGAGAATATTCTGGGTTACATTGGTTCTGACATGACTTCTCGGAACTCTTGCACTCAACTGTGGTTGGTCACGCACTATCACCAGCTGGGGTCTCTGTACGATCATCTCAGTCAGACCTCTTTGGACCTTCAACAAGCTGTTTGCTTGTGCCTCTCCGCCATCAGTGGACTGGTGCATTTGCACACGGAAATATTTGGTACTCAGGTATTGCCAACAAACTAAGCAGAAAATGTGCAGTTTGTATAATAATTTCATCGTGCTAATGCTTCATTCTCGTTTCCTAGGGGAAGCCTGCCATTGCCCATCGAGACATTAAGTCTAAGAATATTTTAGTGACATCCAACTGGACTTGCGTTATCGCCGATTTCGGCTTGGCCGTTACACACACGCAGAAAACTGGAGAAATGAACATCGCGCAGAACAGCAGAGTCGGCACCAAGCGCTACATGGCACCAGAAATCTTGGATGAAACACTTAATTTGGAAACATTTGAGGCATATCGTCGAGTGGATATTTATGCTTTCGGGCTTGTGCTTTGGGAAGTGGGAAGGCGCTGCCTTAACAATGGTAATGTTTTAAGGTTTATTTCTCAAGTGTGGTATTGCTGCTTTTTAAATTGAAATTGATCTAATATGTGATCTGTTTTTGGATCAAGGCATTGTCGAGGAGTATCGCCCACCTTACTACGATTTCGTCCCATCAGACCCTAGTTTTGAAGACATGCGAAAAGTTGTGTGTGTTGACCAGCAGAGACCGAGTATCCCCAATCGATGGTCTTCTGATCCGGTAAGTTACACTTTTGCATTTTTCACACAATTGTTATCAGCGATTTTTTCAACAGAAAACCTTGGAATAAAAGTTTGGGCTATCTTTAGTTAGCAAGAATCTTAAACATTATTTCTGTGCATTAGTATATTTATTGGTAATTATGGTCTAAATGAAACCTGTTTTAAATATATGTGTAATGTTGAGATGTGAATATTCGATTTTTATGAACACTTTGGGTTCTCTCAGATTCTTACAGGCCTGGGCAAACTAATGAGGGAATGTTGGCATCCTGTGCCATCTGCAAGATTAACTGCATTGCGTGTGAAGAAAACATTGTATAAAATAGCTTCTGCTGACCCCAAAATAAACTTGGATCTGTAAATGATTGGGGTTAGCAAAATGTTTGAAGGAATTCTTGCTGTTCCTGTTAAAAATGGTGGCGAGCATCTGAATAAGGATGGATTTGGTCTGTATGGGAAAAGAACTCCAAGAGAAATCACGACAAGTTCCAGTGTAAACTATCACATGGAATGTGAATCAATTCTATCAATTGGTACTGATCGAGAATCACGTCTACCATTTAGATGGCCATCTGTGAACGAAAATAATTTCAAAAGTACAAAATGCAATTTTTTTGCATATAAAGTTAGTGTTGTGACTTCCAAGTTCCGTGTGTGTGTTGTGTGTGATCACACGTGGTTTTAAATCCATCAGAACTGAAAACAAGGCTTGCATCGATGCATCAAAGTGATCGAAAGTTGTGAAATATTGTGGTGTGAATCCCCTATATCGTATTTATGGCAATCTGCTGTTAATTTTGAATGAAATCACATTATCATTCTTACAGAAATACCTCGGACCATCACTATATTTTGTTGTCTGCGATTATATATCATTTTTTTTTAAGTTCTTTGTATGTGTGTCGAAATTTGGCTGTTGATTTGATGCTTAATTTCGCCTTCCCTGAAAGGGAACACCAAAACTAACAGGGAAGTGGGAATTAAAATTGCTATGCAAATCATGTATGTTTGCAAGGGTGAAACTTGTACATCTGAAGCAATCTACATGTACATGTAGATGAAATGCGAGGGATAAAATTACCGGCATATAATGGGTATCTAATATTCGTTACATCGCTGCGCATTGCAAATTGTCACTACGAAAAACTGTCAGTAAAACATGTAATGTGTGCTTCAGTTTTACACCGTATTCGAATCTGGATTACACACTTCCAGACATCGTTTTTTATACTACTGTATGTGTTTTGATCATGGTTGGCGATTGGAAAAATCTTTTAACCACACCTTTTTCATGAAGGTCGACCATCAATTAATCCACATTTTGTTGAAATCTTTTGTTACCCAATTGCATAATACTCTTTTTCTTTTCACATGTATATCAATCAGTAAGGCTTGACTAACGAGATTTTTTATTTGTTGTTTATCATATCTTTCTTTCAAACTATGTTTACAATGTTGTTTTTCAGTTTAAGGTATTATTAGTTTTAAGACATACTTGGTTTTATTGCTAAAGATGCATTTCTGATCGAAAATGAGTTTCGACAAAAGTGTGCGCTTATTAGTAGGCTACAGATCACTATGAGATATCACGTGCATTACCATTTTCGAAATTATTTTTACATTTTTATCTGAATGTTCAATGCATTCTTTTCTACCTGCATTCTAGAGTTATTTTACAAGCTTTGGGTTTAAAATTATTTTTATGGCATACATTTTTTGAACGTGCTATTTCAGCCCTTTTTCATCTAAGATGGAAAATGTATTCCCAAGGATCCAAGGCTTTTGTATATACTTTGACCATTTGTAATTGTTTTACTGAAATGTGCCAAGTTTCTTTAGATATTTAGTAAGATCTCGTTTATTTTGTATTATGCTCATTGGATTCCCAATCCGACTATGTTCGTTTATTTGATTATAAAGTAGTTAATGATTTCAATAGATGCAATCATTGTTGTATAAAACACTGGCTTTGTATTATTTTACTCATGCTTTGGTTTTCATTACGTCTCGAAAATATACTTTTAATTTTATCATGAGAAGGACGTTGACAGGGAGTATAGTTATGAGGTACAATAATTGAAAGACCTGTTAATTTTTACTGTACCACATAATGCATTAGAGCACGTTTGCCTTTTAAGGGGTATTTATGAACGACCCTTGCCGATGCACCGGAAACGGAAGTAAAAATGCTGCTCTCATAGGCTCGATCTCAATTCAAGATTGTTTATTCATCTGTCAAGAAACGATTTTGGATGTTGACTGCGTTTGACGTAATTGTAGCCCGCTGTAGGCGAAACCTGAATTGGTAAGTTTTGTTATATTTCAATAAGATATCTATTTAGGAATGTAATGTGCAAGGGTTAACTGCGAAAATCATGCAGATATTCTGAATATTTGATTGAAACTTTCGTTGAATGTTGGGGTTCATAAGAATTTACTGATTCTGTTCATAATTTGGGTGTACCTTGGTGTACATAGCAAGAGGTAATTACAGTAAATAGCGTAGTGAAAAATAGTGCCATGCTAACCTAATGCAGGTGCAAAACGCTAATGCATTTGGTGTTGGGCGATCGTTTGATCTCATGCACAGCTAGGGGTCTCTTGACAATTTTTTAACACCATTGCATGGTCTTCAAAAAGCTAAAATATGAATTCTGTAAATACGTTATCGGATAACCATTATAGCCAGAAAGGCATTGTAGGTGAATAAATTGAAAAACACTCAATTCTCTTTACTTATCTATTGCAAAATATACTGTAGGCAATAAGATTCAGTTAATTTTATTAGCCGATGAAGGATCCTAAAAGCCACAGTTTGTCTTTGATTGGCGAAATGCTGTACAAATTACAGAGTACAGAAATGGAACGTTAAATGGACATCCTATACTTATGTCATTTTGTTGACTAGTAATTCGATCATTTTGAGGATTTGGTTGAAAAAGCCAAGTGACACAGTTGAAATGATATGATTCATCAGAAGTATAAATTTATCAACACATTTTCTGAAAGTCTTTGCACTGGACGAATATTGAGAAAAAAAATGCTGATTCATTAATAGAGAATCAGCTGCTTCAGCATTTACATGTATATCAACAAATAGGCTATAGCAACTTTTGACAAATTCGGATTTTCTCCATGTTTATTTTTTTATAAATCAACTCAATAAATTCAATTCCATTTATTTCTTTTTAAATAAACGGGACAGTTCAAAATGATGTGAAATACGAAAGCATGGTGGACGATTAGTTGAATACTTTGGAAAATTTGTATTCAGATTGGATATCATCTATTTCGTATGTTACAATTTTATTTAGAATACTTATTTTACCAAGAGGCTATTTATGTTGAATTTCGATAAGTTATTCAAAATTACATGACTTCTTTGCCCCTGTGCAACAGCCAACCATGCATACAAGTATAAAAAAAACAAGAATGACACTTTTCGGTTAGAGGAAAATTCCATAATGGATTTGCCTGTTTTATGAAATTCTGACCGTTTAAACCACTTATATCCTCGGTTTTGGTGTTGTGGGTTTGAATGTTTCTAAATTTAAGTTTGACTAAGCGATACATCTACATGTAGGCTTACATTAATTATTGGTAAGCTATCAATGATTAATCAAGGTAAATTGGAATTTTGTAATATTGTGAGTCATGAAATGTTTGTTGGGTTTCAAATGAATGTTGATTTTGTGGTAGTATTTACTGCGTTTTTAATCTCGTATATATATTTAAGGTTCGATATGTGTACTCATTAATTCACTCATATCTTAGTTGAGGGTTAGGTGTGCGTGTGTGTGTTCGTTAATAGATGTTTTTGGCTGCATACATTTAGAGTTTATCATTTCGCCCAGAGAAGCTATGCAAATGAGGAGTTGACTTGTAGAGAGAATAGAGAAAACAATAAGGAGTTGTCTATACTCTCTCTGATGTGATGTGTCAAAATGAATATAATCGGTATGACAAATATCTCAGTGGAAATAGTCGAGCTGGACTTTATCCTCATCTAAATCTTCTCCCAGGTTTGACCTCTGACATACTCTTTTTTTCTCGTAGGATAGAATCGATTTCAATTTCCAATACAAATAAAAACATAGCACTGGACACTAAATAGGTCTAACCTGTTCTTGTTGCCCCATCCCCTTGGTTGTTCAATCACTGACTCGACCTGCAAAGGGCCCTACGAGACACTTTGCAGAGTTAGGGATTGAATTTTTGTGCATGAAATTCCATTATAATTTGTCATGCATATGCCTTCTACCATCATTTGTTTTGCATTATCACTGTGCATTATTATTTAATATACTTTATTCACTTTTATAGCTCAACAGTTTATTCGAATTATGCATGCTTGATTTGTTGCTGCTGCTCTCAACCTAAGGCATACAATGCAATGAGATTTAATTTCATAGACAACTTATAAGACCAGTCAATATCCACAAAACACATTTTCTTTCAAATGTCGATCGTATCAAAGATGTAATGCTTTTGCATTTGTTTATTAAAGCGAACAAGGTAAATTCAGGCTTGTACCACGCAATATCGGTCCAAATGCTAATTGGGTAAGCATTTCCTTCATTGTTTGAAATAAGTTGAAAGATAATTCGTTATGCTTCGATTAGCTATTTTAATGAAGCATTCAAACTTTGGAGTGAGTTGCATAGATTTGAGATGGCTAATCAGTCACGTACTCTACAAACAAAACAATGAATGTATAAATAACTACTCAATGCGATATAGGAACCTGCTTGAATTTGGATTACTAATTGCTATAAATTGTATTTCTTAACTCTTAAGTCTAGAACTGCAGTTGTTCTGATTAAAACGTGTGTGTTTGGACATTGCATAATTTAAAGTTGAAATTTTTTTTAAAAAAAGGGAATTCAACGTTTTTGTGAATAAAATCGATGTTATTATCGAATTTAATTTCTTGTGGAAATTTCACAGATCAACAATGCTAGGCCGGAAACAGAGCATTCGTGCTGGTGTAGGTGGCGGCTGCATTGGCCTGGGAGGGGATCCTGTAGCTGACTATGGACCTGATGAAACGCTCAATGAAAATGCAGATATCGAATGGGTTAATAAGGTAACTACAGTAGGCGATTGGAAATTTGCTTCTTATTTTACTGTTGTTAAAAAAGTGCGAACATTTTAGGTTTGGGTGCGTCGTCTTTTGCGGTTCAGTGCTCTAGTCAGCTTGATTTCTGTCAGTTTGAACACCCCACGCACTTTTGACAAATATTCTGTTTTGGTTTATATCACCTTCTGCTGTGATCTTTTTGTCACCTTCCTTTTCACTGCAGAGATGATAGCAAAAATGCACATAAGAGGTGTGATACAGGTAAGAATAGCAAATATTGTTTGAACCAAATTTTACTTATTAACGTTTTATGTTGTGAAGCTTGCACTTATTTGAAATCCTTCATCTGTATTCAGGCATGACATGTTTATTATGTTCATGATATATTTTATAAACTACAGGGTGAGGTTTCCTATCTAAAAGATCGATGGTGCCAGTTTGATTGTTCGATGGCTTTATTTCTATGGATATCAGTTATTTTGCAGGTAAATGCAGGATAATAATCACATTTTACAATTATACCATTATATGCATACAATTGTGTAATTATGTGCAGGTATTAAGTTAATCTCTTTTTCTTTAGATGTTTGAAATAACCAAAATGGTGGCTGGTGTTTCCTACCTTTCCATTTTGCGTGCTCCTAGACCTTTGATAATGATTCGTTTTATTCGGGTCTTCCTAAAATTCTCGATGCCAAAAAATCGAATTAACCAAATATTCAAGTGAGCCAATTTGTATTCGTACAATTTTATATGTAAAGGAAATTCTTCTTCCAGAAGAACCTAACAATGATTTTGTGGTTTTTGTATATTTATTATTATTATTATTTATAGACGCTCGAGTCAACAAATATACAACGTTACCCTGTTCTTCCTGTTTTTCATGTCTCTGTATGGCTTATTGGGGGTTCAGTTTTTCGGTTCACTTAAAAGCCATTGCATAACAAATGATACGGAACCAGAGTAAGTTAGTGATATTTAAAAGAATGTTTTTATGCAGTTTTATATGAATAGTGAGCATTCCTTAATTGCTAAATAGTAAACGGATTCCTATTCATGGAAGTGCCTAAATATACATCCTATGTGATTTGATTGTTTTCCCAAAATGCTGACGTTGTAAAATTGTTTAAAATTTCAGTAACGTGACACCGAACGATTTGGCGACACCTGATACATATTGCTCTCCAGACAGATCGGGATATCAGTGTCCTGAAGGCATGAAATGCGTGGAATTGAAGATGAGCAAATATGAATTAGGATTTAACGGATTTGATGAATTTGGTAGGGGTTATCCGTTTTATTTAGAAGTTCTTTGATGTTGATAATGCTCATTACTTTAATTTGCTTCTAGCTACGAGTTTCTTCACTGTGTATCAAGCATCTTCACAAGAGGGTTGGGTCTTTATCATGTATCGTGCAATTGATAGTTTGCCTGGATGGAAAGCAAGCTTTTATTTTACTACAATGATTTTCTTTCTGGCCTGGCTGGTCAAAGTAAGGGCCGATTTAATTTTATCAGATTAGGGATACAAAATGGATGCATTTCAAGTGCGTTTGTTCTATGCAGCATTTAGGATACTACTTGGAAACAACTATATGATATTATAAAACAACTTAAATTTTATTTGTCAGAATGTTTTCATTGCTGTGATCACGGAAACATTTAACGAAATAAGAGTGCAGTTTCAACAGATGTGGGGCGTTCGTGGACAAATTACGGACCAGTCACCATCACAGGTAGTACACATCTCATCATCTAAAAGATCTAAATCTTTATTATGAAACTTCAGTTTTTGCATAAAAAACTTGTTAATCTAGATTCTCAGCGGGGATGATCTTGGCTGGAAGTTGATTACCGTGGATGAAAGCAAGGCCCACGGCAAAGCCCCACGTTTAATCCAACGGCTGATTCAGTCTGCTGGCTTTCAGCTCTTTGTCATGGCTATTATTTTAGCAAATGGCGTTGTTGCTGCAAATCTTCATTTCAAGCATGATGGGAGGGATCGCAAGTCATTTTACATGGATTTTTACTTCGCAGAAGTATGTTGAAAATGATTATCACGTAAATGAGTGTCATTTAACTCTGCCTGGCACCTGTAACTCTTATTGTATCCTGAAACAGGTTGGATTCACACTATTTTTCAACATGGAAGTCATCGTGAAAATATGGTGCTTAGGTTTCAAAGGCTATTATAAAAGATCATTGCATAAATTTGAATTATTGCTGGCAATTGGTGGCTCGCTGCACATCATTCCATATCTATACATGTCAGCGCTCACCTATTTTCAGGTACTACTGGACTAAAAGTGTATTAATTTTGCTGATACACAAATCATTGCTCACATTCTAAGCATTATCGTCTAATCTTTGTGGATATTTCAGGTGCTAAGAATTGTTCGTTTAATTAAAGCGTCACCAATGCTCGAGGATTTTGTGTACAAAGTAAAAGAAATTAACAATCGGAATGTAATTTATATGGAAAGTTAGATGGGTTTTAAGATACCGAATCATTGCAGATCTTTGGTCCTGGAAAAAAATTGGGAAGCTTAATTATATTCACCATGTGTTTGCTTATCATCACGTCGAGTATCAGTATGCAGCTGTTTTGTTTTATGGGCTATCCAAAATTCGAAACCTTCCCTGAGGTATGGTACTAATTTAAAAGTGTTGGTGCTGCTGAAATCCTTATTTTATTACAGAAGATTTAACAACGTTAATTTGCAGGCTTTCATGTCGATGTTTCAAATTCTGACCCAAGAAGGTTGGATTGAGATCATGGACGAAACTATGCATCGAACTAGCGAGACCATAGCTCCGTTGGTAGCGATTTATTTCATACTTTACCACTTGTTTGTTACCCTCGTAAGTAGTATTACTAACTAATAATGTGCCACACACAACAAATTATGTAATCCCAGTATGAAAATGGGAATAACATTAGCAATGTAATACCAATTTGAACATCTTAATCTTATAGATTGTCCTTAGTTTATTTGTTGCCGTAATTTTGGACAACTTGGAGTTGGATGAAGATATTAAAAAGATAAAACAACTGAAAGCGCGAGAACAGAGTGCTGGTATTAACGAAGCTCTACCACTGCGCATACGAGTCTTCGAAAAGTTTCCAGATCGCCCTCAGATGACAAGATTACACAGGGTGCCCTCTGAATTTAACATGCCAAAGGCTAGTATCGGTTCTACTGCTTGCTATCTGATTTTGACAAAAGTGTGGTCCAATCTTATTTGGACTGATGATTTCTTGCCAATCGTTGAACTTGCAGGTGCGGGAAAGTTTCATGAGGCAATTTGTGGAAGAGGAAGATGATTCTACCATGATAGTAAAACCAGATCTTCCCGTTGAAACATTAATCACGTGCCGAAAACCGAGACTTACTAGATTACTTTCATCCCCTCGTCGCATTTGCTTCAATGGATGGCAAGCGAAAAAGTCTGCTATTACAGAAGTAGTTAGGTTTGTAAATCTTAGCTAGCATTAAAATCCTCTTAAGAAATTCCAAACTAATTGCATTTTAAAGTAATTAACCTACTAACACGCATGTATTTTTGTGTGTGAATATCTCACATGATTTTAGTGACTCTAGTAACCAAAGATTGCTTCTGGGAGATTCTGGTAATATTCCAGTCCCTGGAAAGGCAACTCCAGGCAGTCAAAAGCACATGCACCTTGATCAAAAGTAATTAATTTCTAATAATACTAATTTATTGTGACAGTCGTCGAATGGCTCTCATCAGTCGGTATTTTTGGCATTATCATTTATTTTGATTGTATTTCTAATTCCTTTTTTTTCACACAGAAGTACTAGACGCAGTGTCAGGGGAGGCTCCATAAAGGTCAAGCAGACGTACGATCAGCTACGTGAAGACGGCGACCTCACGTCCATGAACAGCAATAGCAGCAGCCGAAGAACTCAGGATCTCAATATCAAAATGCTTCAGCAGAAAAGGCAGCAGGCAGAGATTCGCAGAAACCAGAGAGAAGAGGATCTTCGAGAAAACCACCCGTTGTTCGATTCGCCACTTTTGATTGTGGGGCGGGAAAGCCGCTTCAGGAAATTTTGTCAAACCATAGTATATGCTCGCTACATCCCTTTGCAACGTGACCCAATCACTGGGAAGGAACGGAAAATCAGTTATAAACGATTACAGTACGTTTTTACAGTAACATCTTGGGAGGATAAAATTTAAAAAATGCAAATAAGCTGGAAACTATATTAGGAATGCAATATTTTTTATTTTAAATTTTATACTAAAGCATGAAAGGCCATATGACAGGCTGCAGAATTAATAATTGAACACGGAGGATGTGCATATTGATACAATTATCTTAAATTTATCTTTTATAGCAATTTGGTTGGTCTAGTCAGCTACTTGGATTGGCTGATGATTTTAGTTACCACCTTGTCCTGCGTTTCCATGATGTTTGAAAAACCGATGAGCCGCGTAAACAACACACCCTACCTTCAAGTTGCTGAATATGGATTTGTGGTTTTTATGAGTGTAGAACTTGCTCTGAAAATATTCGCTGATGGATTGTTTTTCACACCAAAAGCACTGATTAGAGACGTGGCAGGCATTCTTGACATTTTCATTTATACAGTAAGTTTACACTGTCAATTAATGTCTGTTAAAGTGCATTTCATGGCCACATTTTGACATCCTTTTGAACGGCTTAGGTCAGTTTGGTATTTCTTTGCTTGATGCCAACTCAAATTCAACAACGGTCTGGCAATCAAATGCTGCTGATTTTGAGGTGTGTCCGCCCGCTTCGCATCTTCACGTTGATGCCGCACATGCGGAAAGTGGTTTATGAACTCTGTCGAGGCTTTAAGGAAATTTTACTGGTAAATTGGATTTATCTCTGTTAGGCGTTTTGCGGTTTTCTTTCTCTGTTTCATGTTTATGTCACGATTTTAGGTATCCGTTCTACTTATTGTTTTGATGTTTGTGTTTGCGAGCTACGGGGTTCAGCTGTTTGGAGGAAGACTGGCACGATGCAATGATCAAAGCATCAAATCCAAGGTAATTAAGACGATTTTCTGCTGAAGAGAATTTGCAGTTTTCCCCATGCTCAAACTTTTTGACTTTCGTAGGAGGCTTGCGTTGGCGTATTCATGCGGCAGATGTTTATAACCAAAATGAAACTGAAGGCTGGTATTAATGAGTCACATCCTGCAATCATGGTCCCTCGTGTGTGGTAGGAACAATTTTTAGATAATAATTTGATAACTTTGTCGTTATAGTTAAATAGGGTATTACCCTAAATGTCAAGTCAAACCTACTTGTACAGGGCATGCAAAACATTTAACTAATGATCCAGTTTCTGGATCTGTTGATTATTTTTTTAATCTTATCACAAGTTTTTTTTATACAATATAGAATAATTCGTTGCAGATACTGTATAGGTCTACATATAATTTTTAATAGCATGGGGGTACTTGCAGAATATAAGCTTGGAACGTTTTGTCATAGCAACAAGGGAAATTCTATTCTATATTAATGATGATATCACTGACTAGTTTGTGTTGAGGGAGTCACGGTGTGATTTTGTAATAACCATTAACGATACATGTACATTTCCTTCAATTTTTTTTACTTGAATTTTTGTTTATTTTTTAATCATGTCATGCCGGCTGACTGACTGTCTTGTGTTTATGATCAGGGCAAATCCACGTAATTTCAACTTTGATAGTTGGGGTGCAGCCATGCTCACTCTCTTTGAAATCCTGTCGTTAGAAGGCTGGGCTGATATTAGGGACATTATTATGTCGAGGCCGGACTTTGTACCTGTAAGTGGCACATGCATCAGCATGGCATGAGCCATTTACTAATCGTTAAAGTTGAACTTATATTATTTAATTACTACCATATTCTAACGAATTTGATAACAAATAAGATTTTCAATGTTTTATGTGTATGCTGTTAAATTCATAAGGTTGCCCTTATGTGTCTACTAACTTCATAAGCCATATGCTTATGCTGTTTCCGGTCATAATTATTCGTGTATAATTGTATCCATGAGGACAAATGAGCCTTTCTCTTTTCTTAAATTCAATAATTGTGTTTCAATTTCAATTTATACATGTTTTGTTATTTTTTTAAAATTTTATCGCCACTTTCAGCCGAAATCGAAATGTAATTTTCTGAAAGTCTGATTTTTCTCTTTATAAAAATAGGCTATTTGGAGATAGTTTGAGATGAAGGAAAAAAGTATTTTCGGAGCACGGCCTTTTTATTGCTTTTGATTAATTTTTGTCAGTCACTAAACAAAAAGAATGTGTATGGGTGATTCTTGGTAATACATGTACTTGAATCCAATGTTGAATGCAACACACACACACTGACAAAATTAACAGCGACATTTGTAATTTGTTTTAATCAATATTTGGAAGCATTTTTCTTGCATGGAAGAAGTCGATTTAAAATGAATTTTAAATTCAAAAGTGAACATTGCATATACTATTACGTTCTTGCTGCATTTTCCAGCGTGTTGATTCACAATTGAACATATCCCTGTCCTTCTCCTCCCACATCTTTTCCTCCTTTGCTGGTGTATAGGGCTAATCCCCATAGATTCAATTTCGACAATCTGGGCAATGCTATGCTGGCCCTGTTTGAAGTTTTATCCTACAAAGGGTGGTTGGATATCCGAGATGTCCTCATTCGTAGGCTCGGACACGTACGTAAAGACCTTCATTGGAAGTTGAACGTTTTCCTGTTTGACGTGTTGCGGATGCTTCCTGCTCAGTTGTTTGTCATCTTTATTTGACCTGCAAAGCGTTTTTAATGTTTGGTTGAAAGTTTGTGTTCTCCTATAATCGTCTGGTTCATGTTTTATGCGAAATGCTCGGTGTTATAAAACTTAATTACTTATTTTGAAAACTTTTAGTAATTGCAGTGCTCCGCTCTTACTGTCCCTTGTGGTTTATTAGCAACATTTGTATAATTAAATTAGCAATATGTGAGCAAAAGCTGGTTTGTTACAAGCGTCTAGTTATGAAAATATTTTATTTATGATTGCAGTATCAGGATTTTCTGTTTGTAAAAAAAAGTAACCGTATGCTCAGTTTATAGGGGCACTGCATTCTGCTCATATTTATTTGGTTTTGCAGCAACATGTTGATTATGTTGGAAAAGGAGCCAAATAGATGTCTTATGTACTTGGTTGTTGCTTAAAGTAGTACTAATGTTAAAATGTTCTGTATTTGGGTGTTTTGGCATTTGTTTGCAACTTCTGGAAGACATTGTGTCTGCAGGGTAATGCAGCTTTTCCTGGACATACTCAGTGTTGTACTCGTTTTATGCCTTTGAACATTCTGCATTATTTTAGTTTCTCATTCTCCAATGCTTGAGAGGACGTAAGATTTCTGCTGGAAGTCTTTTAGACATTTAGTTCTTGGATGCTGCAATGCCAAGATGCATCCAGTGTATCAGTGTGTGATTTCTTGCAAGTTCCCAAAGTCTTGCATGAACATGATCCTGATCGAAGTTTTGTAAAATACCATTGCATCCGATTATTTATCGATGTTTACGCTAATTTGTAATGTGTTCTTAACAGTTTATTAATTATTTAATTGTTCGAGAAGCTGTGTTCGTATCACAAGTTATCAATTCACTATTTTCTGTGTTTCCAGGTACATGCCATCTACATCCACATTTTTGTATTTTTGGGGTGCATGATTGGCTTGACACTTTTCGTGGGTGTGGTTATTGCAAATTATAGTGAGAACAAGGTAAGTGATGAGTGTTGTCATTAAATCTTGCCTACGGATAACGGTATTTAAACTCGTGTTCTGTTTTGTCGTATGTTTTCCAGGGTACCGCCTTGCTAACGGTCGATCAAAGACGTTGGTGCGACTTGAAAAAGCGATTGAAAATTGCGCAGCCTCTTCATTTGCCACCCAGACCAGATGGGCGCCATTTCCGCTGTTTCATTTACGACATAACGCAAAACATTTTTTTTAAGCGTTTCATCGCCAGTCTGGTTTTGGCTAACAGCAGTTTGCTCTGTGTGACCGTGAGTTATCCAGCCCTTTATTGACCTAGTGTATTACACTACGTTTGTCCAAGTGCAAGTAATTATACTGTATATTTGTGAAGAAAGGGATGGTTATCTCAAATTTTGATAGTATGAATGTTTTTGATTTGTTTACAAATTGACAGTGGAAACAAAGTGAGAAGCACACAGTCCCATTGGCTACCATTTCATCAGTTTTTACCATTTTGTTTTTGGTAGAGGTTTGTAGGCTTACCAAACCTCAGTAATACTTTAAATTTCCAAGACATATGCTGCTCTATTGTTCATGGTTAGTGCTAAAATGCTCCCGAATGGTTGTTTTTATTAGGTTATTATGAAAAACATTGCTTTCACACCTCGAGGTTACTGGCAAAGTAGACGAAATCGTTACGACCTTTTCGTCACGTTTCTGGGAGTTATTTGGATCATGATGCATTACATGATGATGGTCTGTTGGGTTGCATTGTCAATGCCGATTACATTTTTTTTCTCAGCCTACAAATTGGATCATTTTGGTTTCAGGACGATGTGAGCAATTCTTTTGGTTACGTGGTCATCATTTTGAGATTCTTTACCATCACGGGAAAACATGCAAGATATTCAGTGTCTCTTGTTTTGCTAATTTGATCCTCTTATGCTCGTAATTTGAAAGGACAATTTTCTCTTCCTTTATAATTTAGGCCACACTCAAAATGTTGATGCTTACGGTTGTGGTGTCCGTCTACAAAAGTTTCTTTATCATTACGGGGATGTTTTTATTAATACTTTTTTATGCCTTGGCTGGAGTTGTGCTGTTTGGAAACGTGAAATTTGGCGAGGGGATAAATCGGTATTTATGCTTTTATTCGTCTTTTAAAATTAATTGCATTTGTTACCTACTTGCTTAAATTGTCCACTTCTTGTGACATTGTTTAGGGTGTCGAATTTTCAAACTGCTCCTAATGGCATTGGAATGTTATTTCGTATTGTCACCGGAGAAGACTGGAATAAAATCATGCATGATTGCATGGTAAATGTTTGATGCACATTTATGCAGATTCCTATTTTATTGTTTTGCAACTGCATATTTATTTCCATAGGTGAGTCCTCCATTCTGCACACCTGGGAACAACTACTGGGAATCTGATTGTGGCCATTTCACCGGTGCCCTTATCTATTTTTGCTCTTTTTATGTTATCATTACCTACATTGTTCTGAATCTTCTTGTTGGCAAGTGTCTCCTTCATATTTCACTTTTTTTGAGCGCAAAAATAAACACTTGACACGTTTGATTTTTCTTCATTTAGCTATCATCATGGAAAACTTTTCTTTGTTTTATTCCAACGAAGAAGATGCACTCCTAAGTTACGCAGATATTAGGAATTTTCAAAACACGTGGAACCTCGTAGATATGAATCAAAGGGTATAATTTTTTCAAATGAATATCATAACGGATGCTTCTTCTATTTTGAAATTTAGAATTTTGTATTTTGCCAGGGCGTCATCCCTGTTCGGAAAGTGAAGTTTGTTCTAAGGCTGCTGAAAGTGCGTAGTTTTCCTATGTTCGTACTAATCGGGGTTTTTTGTGCAAAACCACTCAAATCTTCTTTAATCCCAGGGCCGCTTAGAGGTGGATCCTGAAAAAGATCGTCTACTTTTCAAGCACATGTGCTATGAATTGGAACGACTACATAATGGTGAAGATGTGACGTTCCACGATGTGCTGAAGTGAGGACAATTCTTTTCAGTGTATGTTTTTCGGAAAGACTCAGATTTCCAATGCTTTAATAACCTCATTTTGCCTTTGATTCCCAGCATGTTATCATATCGATCAGTGGATATCCGCAAAGCACTTCAGCTGGAGGAGCTACTGGCTCGTGAGGAATTGGAATACATTATTGAGGAGGAAGTAGCTAAACAGACAATTAGACAGTGGCTGGATAAGTGCCTCAAGCGAATGAGAACGGTTATTAACGTGTTTTTTTTCTTTTAATTTCAACTCTGATTCCGATCTCTTTTTCTACCTTTTCTCAATCGTGATTGTTATAAGCGCGTAACATGTTACTTTTCTAATAGAAGGAGCAGTCGAGTTTAATAAACAGTTTACGGGCAACGAACGAGGCCATGCTAGCTGGCATCGAGCAAGAAAAGGCCAAATCTCCTGCTGGCTCCGGAGACGCTAAAGAAGAAGGGAAGGAAGAGGGTACATCGGGCATGGCTTCCAGGCATCGGAAGAAAGGCCTTGTGGTTGTTGGTCGTTCGGATAGCATAACTTCTCAGGTTCAGTGTCGTGTCTTGAAAAATTAGATACTTAAGGATAGAATTGTATTCTAATGTTATTAATTGAAATTCATGTAGGCTATTCCTGGAGTTCTACCTCAAGGGAGAAAGTATCTCATTCCCTCCCTTTCTGAAGGTGGTCAAAGGTCTGAGAAGGACAAAATCAATTTAAAAAAGAGGAGTACAAGAACAACTGGTAATGCTTCATACACGAAAGTTACCTGATCAGTGCTAAAATTTCAAAAAGTACCACTTTATATAAAATGAAAAGTAATCCAAGATGAAATTATTTATTTTCCATTTATTTAAAAAAAGCAATGTCAATAATTTAATAAAACTTGAAATAGAACCTTACTTCATTTTACAACCATTGTTAAATTATTCATGCATTTCACCAACAAATCATTGGAAATTTGGTGATACAATATTGAAAATCTCTTATAAAAAGTGTTATTTTTTTCTATTTTTACCGATGCTGTGTTAATTTTATTTTACATTTTAGTGGGAGCGAAAGGTTTACCTGATTTAAGCGAAGGCAGTGAACTGTCTGGGTCAACGAGAGACATTGCACACGAAGGACGAATTTCGACATTCAGGACATCCAATACCACCCAAGAGGTCAAAAGTTGGTGGCAAGATCAGTTAGATTACTGTAGTGGGACAGATTCTGAAGCAGAATAGATTCATTTGCCTTAAGGTATTTGTATTTTGTTATTTACCTCGCTAGTCTAATGTGTCAGTAGCATAAAAGGCCAAGTCACGACTACAAGAAAACGTTTTACAAAAACGATTTATAGAATAATTATTGGTATACGGTGTTGCTCATGGATCATGAATCATTGCAAATTGCAATGCGAGGTCATACGCTTCTCCTTTTCATGATCATTAGTTTACAACAAGTCAATACATTAAGATTTTCATAATTGAATGTCGAAATTATCTAAATTAAACATTATTCGACCATCTGTTCATTTGTACAAATTCTACAAGATTTCGCACGAATTTCAAAGTCATTCATAAATTATTTTACGAAATGTTTCATAACTAATTTTATTAAAATTCCTTAAATTGAAACGATTGAACACTCCCACCGTTTTGTTTGGGATGTGCTTATGAGTAAATTCTTGGTTTTTTTTCGCAAAGAAGCCAAACTACAAATGCAGTATTACCAATGGTGAAAAACATTTTTTGAAAATAGCTAGCAGAAATGGTTTAATTTCTGTATTTATATCATTATTAAATTAATACTTAGTTGAAGTTTCATTTAAATACATATTTAAAGGTGCCAAAATTGCTTTTCATAAACAATTTGTTTAAATCTGAAGAGGTTTTTATAGCCGTCAAAAACGTTTGCCAGTATTTACTTTTATTTTGATAGAGTTTTATGCTTATGATGATGTACATGTATATAATATATTAATAGTTTTAAATAAATTGTTGCAGCGTTTGTTGACTTTAACGTCCATTATTTTTTTCGCGTGGCATGGAAATAGCGATTGCACATCTCTGCCAAGATAAATGAAAAAATGACATATGTTACAGTATATTAGCATAAATAGTTAGGTTCCATACTGGTTAGTCGTTATTATTCTGTGTGCAATGCCCAGAACCCATGCAAAATTTTCAAGTTCAGGTGAAGTGGGGTGCTGAGTGAGTGACCTCTAGTAAAATATCAACCAGTCAAAATGGAGCTTTCATTTTGGAATTTTAATTGCCCTAATCTGCGCAAGTACTATGACGTTTGACCTCTTATGATTAGTCTGGATCTCGCATTTGTTGTGCTGTTTACTAATGAACTTGAGGCAATCTGCCTTTAAAATTATGGGTCGGCAACGTATGGTCTGCAGTACCAAAACGAAAAATCATCTCTATCCGTTTGTGACTGTCCTGCTCGTAAGACAAAACACTGTTATCCCCAGCTCATTATTTGAACTCAGGAAACCACTCATTCCGTTATTATTATACATGTCTGTAACATTTTTCTCTGCGATTTATTATTTGTGATATATTTTTATAAAAAGTTCGGCTGCATTGTTCCTTTAATTAATAGTATTTCTAAACAAATTTTGAATAGAAAAGTAAGCCTTATTCATTAAGTTTGTAGTTTTAATTATATTTAGTCACTCCAATGTTTGCATACGACATATCTAATGTATTTATAAAAATGTGCAAAGAAATCCTTAATTTCATGATTGGTGATTTAGTCATTCTAAAATTGTCGCCTACGGGTTTCCCTTATTTAGTTTTACATAAAACAAATAATATGGAAATTAATCTAAAATTCATTACTAGAGATCTATCATTTCGAAATCCAGCCCGCCACTGGAATAACGTTGCCGACCCCTGCTGTAAATTGTTAACATTCTAGTGGGTGCATATCATAATTAGTGTTTCAGCTACACTTCAAACGTATACGCAACGCAACAATATAACGTCAGGCAAAAAATGCACTTCGCCCTCATCGCATTATAGTCACTGGAATGTGGTGAAGGTGAAGTACGTTTGTCATTTTCATCTCGTTTCTAAGACTTACATGTACGTTCATGAAAAGAACATTATGGATATGCATTGTATGCGCAGTGACATTTAATTTCTCGTTCAATGAAGAAACGTTGCCTGTGGTTTTGGATGTTTTCTCTCGAGCATTACAAGTGCCTTTGACCGGACATGCATCATGTTTCTGTTTTGTGTGTAATTTTTAGCAAAATTTGCCAGCCTCTAACATGGGTGAGTATTTGAACCAGCATTAATTGCTGTTATTCTTATGGTAATCTTATCCAATTGACATGCACAATCGGTTAACCTTTGATAAATTGGCTCAGTTTGTTGGCCTTGCGAACGATGACATTTGAAGACATGAGTGAAGGACGGCTGATATCGCCTTTCCCGCTTTAATCAATTATTGTAACTGGATGCAATTTGCAAATGCCGAATTTGGTCATTGTATTGCAAGCCATAAGAAATTTTATTGCATTTGGTATAATACATTTTTCACTTTGGTCCCAAGCTCAGTTATGGCTGCTCAACTGCTTTTCTTGGGACTCAAGTCGACAAAAATCAATTAATATGCACTGAAAGAAATCCTATTGCATTTATTCTGTATTTTATTTCATTACAATCTACTGTAACGGTAATCACAAAGCAATATTTGCAGTTTTTTCCATTATATATCCGTGAGAATAATATATTTTTTTTCCTTGGAAATTCAATCAATGTTCAATTTCGTAGACATCAACTCATTTTTCTCAAAGGTAATGCCCCTGTACCATAGCTAACATTACATACACCGGAGCACTAAGGGACAGCCCTTCAAGTGTGGCACATACGACCCTGCCTATACATGTACATTTATATGGAGTAATTACTGCATGTGCTGCATTATTGTGCAGCATTTTACTAGGGAATGGCTGACAACACCTTTATGGGGTATCATAAGTATAGCGAACATGTACGAAGTTTAAATGAATGCAAGGTCCATATAGAAAAACATTTTTTCCTGTAATTTCATGGCTTCAGTATCACTAAGTAGTATTTTTCTATACCTGTTACCAAACCATTGTGACTATTCTTACAATTTTTGGACGTGCCAAAATAACCTTCATAATCAGCTATAGAATACATTATTATGAAGTACATGTATATAGTTACAGCCAAAATAGTATGAACGAAAAATCACAATAATGGTTATTTATTTATTATTAATAGAAAACATAGTAAATCATGTTTCAGTTGTTGTGAAAAGGGGCACAGAAAGAGCTGCCTTTCTTTAGCACTTCATTTGAAAAATAAGAGCAAATATTTCTCGGAGTTGTTGATGCGTTAAACTCTTGTGAAAATTCCCCTTATGATAACCTCTGTAATGAGTTACATGAACGCGTTCCGCGAGTCTCAATTTCTCGCAATTTGTTCAATGATTTTCACGGAATTTGTAAGAGGATCCTTCCGACCAACGAATACGTCTTGTTCGTGTGAGAGGGTGGGTGGCCCGCCCCAGATATAGAATTTTCGCCAAAAAGCCAAGCCCTCAAAAACTTTCTACAATCCCTGTGCGAGAGGCACTCCTTGAAGGACACACTCCCATTGAGATTTCTACCCTCTGACAAATCCCTCTTTCATGGCTGACGAATGAACAATACAGTACATGCATGTTGACTGGTTAAAAATACCAAAAAGTGCAGGGGCACTGTTTACCGTAGGCCCTTTTGGGCTTGGCAAACACACTCCAATATTTTTCAGATCGTGAATTTTTTGTATTTATTGTGAAAATGGCGTCCCTCGTAACGGTTGTTTGTCAAGGATCATGGCGGTTAACAATGGAGTCTTTGAAATATAAGAGATCGAACAAAGGCCTCATTGTTGGGAACGATTATTATGTTTTATTAGCATTGCATGCCTGTTTTTCATCCCATTGAATTCGAAATATAAAAAAGGAGCAGCGGGTTGAAGTGTTCGCAACCATAAAAGGAAAACGGTTTTTTGCATAAACAAGTGAAATTCCAAATTATCGGTTAGCCTCATTATGCAAACATTCTCGTAAAACCTACATTATAGGCCTATGGGGCATTCCACGTACATGTATGTCATTCAGAGGTGTTAATAGATATTTTCCACGCCTGAAGTTTCTCTTCCTAGTTTTACAATGACAGTGAAAACTAAAACATTCTTTAAATTAACACGGAATTCAGAAATGGACAGTTTTGAGTTTAAGACTGAACCAAAAGAACGCACGGCGTGCAAATAAATTGCACATTTTTTGCCTGAAATACTTATTATGATTGCTACATTTATTTTTACCCTACAATCGTCTACAAGGGTCTGGGCTATTTTTTTTATAATTTGAGAATGTCCCGGAAAAATACATTTACAAACTTTAATTCATATCATTGAGAAAAAAACATCTGCCTTTATTTACATGTATAAAGAGTATATGATTTAAAAATCTTTATAAGAGTTTGGGATAGAGTATTGTCCTAAGAGTATGATCATTTGCTTCTATTTGAAGCAGACATTACTTGAATGTCTAAAATGTATAATGCTTCACTGACGTTAACAAGAACAGGTTTTTTTGGGTTTTTTTTTTCAGAATTATATATGAGAGTTCGTTTATTTTAGAGATGTAATATAAATCTTTTATGCCATCACTAATATTTCTTACATACAGTAATATTAATGCGTGATGCAGGGCTGAATAAATCGCTGTCTGCGATGACAACATTCCTATTCCAAACGTACATTTTACGGTAAAATAGATAGAAGCAAAGTTTATCTGAATATCCTTGCACCTTATTAAATGCCGTTTTATGCGTTAACTTTTGACATTTCTTTAAACGAGTTGCATCCTGTGAAAACTATTTACCGGAATTTAACCTTTAATTTAGACACGTGCATTTGACCATCCGAACTTCCCCGTTAAACAATGCGGAATTTTTAACATTACTCACACAAGCGTGAAATATGCCATTGCCTGCTATCGTGGCGGATATGTTTAAAACTTACACTACATTTGGTTTTCCGTTTAATGAAAAAAGTGTTAACTCACGGCCACGTGTTGATTACGTAAAATGGCACCCATGTGACTAAGTTGTTACCAAGTAAAGTCAGTAACAATGACTGATTCGAGGACGTCAGTGGAATGTCCACAATGACTCCTGGCCTTACAGGAAAATTGACACATTTAAGAAAACTCCGACGCATATTTTTCTCGCAGGGTGTCCCAAAGTCACCTTAAACATGTCTATAAAAATATTTCATTGAAAAAAAATCTTATAATAATTGCTAACTATTTTTTCCGGTGTAGAAATGGTTGTCCACTAGGGTCTGCGTTATTTATCATAATTTCAAATTGTCCCGGTTATTAATATAAAAAAGAATAAAATCAACTTAAAAAACCGCTATGCAACCTGAAAGTGTTTTTCCTTTCCATAAAACCTCCGTAGGATAAAACATGTAGGATAAAAAGGGTGACAAATTAATGAATTATGGGAATGTTGGCTTGAAAGTTCGCAAATCTTGAGAACGAGAAAGTAGAGAGAAAAAAAACTTTCCATTTATTTTTTCGGTAGTTACAGAAGAATTCCTATCCGTTTCCTAAAAACTATTCCCATTATCCTGTAACCATCGAATAATAAATGGAAAAAAGTTTTTTTCACAGTTTTCATTGCTCTACTTTCTCGTTCCGTTATTTTAACGTGTGTTTTTCTTGATTAAAAAAAAAAATCAGCGATTTCCTTTAAGCCTAGGTTGTAAAACTAGGCAACTACAACATATGACGTAATACTAAGCGTGGATAGTAAACAAGATGATTTCAGCTTCGTACCCCTTGGCGCTAAACTGCTAATTGTCAGTTACTGCAACCACATTGGTTTTAATTGGGGTTAATGAGCATCAATTGGTTTGGCGCCTGGGCCGGCGTCACGTGGTCGATCCCGACCAATGGGAGCGCGGCTGGAGGCCTTCCTCTTCGAGCGATTGATCGAAGGATGCTGGCTCAGAACGCCAATGCAGATCGGAGGTCAGAGTTGGTGAACCTGGAAGCCTGCAACTGGTGGCTTGCTCGCTTTTTAGATAACATTTAGTTTTCCTAGCGCTGTTTAGATGCTTGTGTAATTCGCTGCCAATGGACATTTAAAACGCTCGTTTTCATGGATGCGCAAAATGAGACGCCGAAGACGAAAATTAGCCTGAATTAAATCCGAAAAATAGGAATAGTTTTACATCGCTTTTTATCTTCCGGTAAGTTACTTTCGAGTTTATGAACACTTTAATTTGGCTGTGAATTGGTGAAATTAGCCAATGATTTAAGTTATCCGCTTGTCGAGC
Organism: Rossiulus vilnensis; assembly: GCA_034700785.1. Taxonomy (NCBI): domain Eukaryota; kingdom Metazoa; phylum Arthropoda; class Diplopoda; order Julida; family Julidae; genus Rossiulus; species Rossiulus vilnensis. The sequence continues at coordinate 4,510 of JAQIXS010000475.1, read as the reverse complement.
GTTTAAATTCACTAACTTCGTATTGGCCTGCTGTTGATGACGGTGTCTTGAAAACTTATAAAGCGACATGTGTTCGGTTCTCAATTTTTTCGTTTTTAAAAGCTAAAAACGCATATCGTGTCTGTTTATTGTTATTTGTTGTCGCGCTCGCTTAGCTGGCTTTTAATAACCTTGAGTTTGCGCTCGGGGCTATGGAGCGACTCGTTGCGTAATGAGGATGAGGACGCGTCACTAATTTGAATAACTTCATCGAAAACCCCTTGGCGGTTAGTTAACGAATAATTCTTAAGTGTCACGTACATCAATCTGTACTTTTCCAGGTTAGTAAAGATTTGATTTCTAAACCAGTAAGGGGGCATCCGGGGCATGGGGGAGGGGATCTTCGAAAACTGGACTGGGGGGTAGGAAATTGGATTTGAATGTCGAGTTTAATATGGTAAGGATTTATTGAAAACTGGGTAAAAGTCATTAAAGATTGAAAAGAATGATATCCTGGTTATGAATTTGCAACTAATTGCCGTATTCAAAATATGGCTGAGTAGTTAGTCAGATATCTTTACTTTATAGGAAATTTATGAAGGTAAATTACAACTAGCATGTTTTACTGTTAGAATTCGTTAGAACTCGAATAAAATTAATATTATGTATTTAATTTGTTCAATGAGAAAGCGTTTTTCTAAAAAAAGGTGCCGGACATTAAGGGGAGGGGAGGAGGAACTGTTGCCTAAAAATCATGAATTCCATGACGTTCTTTGTGGTTGGTCCCTAACTATGTTTCAATACGCTATTAATTAAAAGGTCAAAAATCGAATGCCTGAAATAATAATTTAAATTAGAACGTTATATAACGTGGAGATGGAATGTTATTTTAGATCTAGGATTTAGAAGGAAACCATATATTTTTTAGGGAGGAGGTGCATGTAGTTGGTCACGTGCCTCGATGTTACCCCTGTGCACATATTTGCAACTGCTTTAGCCCATCTTCTTTCTGAACCCTTCATGGTAAATCACTCAACGTAATCGAATTTACTGGTGGCAAGTTTTGAGAACGCGTTCGTTCAAAGTCAGTTGGCAAAAAGATAATTTGTAAACTGAGAACACTGTCTCGGCTTCAAACTAAATTTATTTTTGGTTTTATTATGGCCTTTGCTTCATTCAGTTCCCTCACCATCGTACATCAATTTCTGACAACCTTTTAACCCATAGACACCAATGAAAGTGTATCAGCTGTAAATGGGACAGCAAATTTGGTCCAGTCCAAATTTTGTATCTGGTAATTTCAGTCGATTTTTAATTAGGCATATCGCGTAGAAATAAATTACAAACAAAACATGTGTATCGTGACACATGCGGAGGGCCCACCAAGGAGCTCGCAAATACATACATGTATATCCCTATTTTTGTGCCACCAAGTTTGAATGCTTGTCGATTCCTACTACTTAGCAAATCTAATTCGACCATTACACAGTGTTATTGAACTACGCTTGGGTTTAGGCATCTGCACTTATACGAATAATTCGCAATTTCTTGCTTTTGTGGTAGCTGTTTACAACGTTCGTCATTCTTCGTTGACGTTTTCTTGACGATGGATGCGGGATACCATGTTTCCAAAAAAACACTGAAATGAATGCTGCTGACATATCTAATGCTCTCCATAGTAGGCCACAAAATCTGTCTCACTATTTATTTAGAATTTAGAAAGTGAAATCAAGCATTTAAAAACCGACATTGTCGGATAATTTAAATTGGTGGATTGAATCATGTAACGCAATCACACAGGTGGTAGGACATTTCAAAGAATAGCCTCGAGCACTCGAGTACTGACGATCACCAGACGAGGTGGTAACCGCCTGATAAAATGAGTAAATTTAATTCACTCCCGATATCACGTGTCATTTCTTTGCTGACTGTACATACGCTGTATAGAACGCTGAGTTTTAATTAAATTTAAGTCGTCGGTTACTGCTAATTACGGAGGCATTAAAACGTCATCATTTTAAAGAAAAGAAAAATCAACGTCAAACTGAATTTGTAACGCATTATTAATTATACACGACATTGAATTAACAGCATCCATCATAAATGAATAAGTGTAAATAATAATGTTTAATCTTTCACTTTGATTAAAATTTAAAATTAGCTATAAAGAAAAAGAAAACATGACAGTTGATGACGTTACGCTTATCCTGCACTCAGATCTGAATCAAAAGTACGTTGTTTAATAGGGTTCCCGCAAACCTGGAAACATAGAAAGACTGGAATTGTCAGGGAAATTCGGAAGACATGGCCTAGTAAGGGAAAAGCTATGGAATGGTGATTTATTTTGAAAAATTCAGGGAAATGCATCATATCAGTTTTAATTTGCTTTCACGTAGCTTATCTACTGACATAAGCCATCATGGAAAAGTCATGAAATAAAATTCAGGTTATGGACATCATGGAAAACTAGAATCAAGAAAATACTTTTTCGAATCAGTGTTGAAATTCCGCATTTTAATGGCTATGTAGAATTTTGACAGCATGGAAACGTTATGGAAAATTATTGAATTTATAATATCAAATCCAGTCGATAACATTTCTATTTTTTAATGTAATTCAGTATTGTTTTTATTTTAACCAAAACAACAAATTTACCAAACATGAAATCCAGCTATAAAAGGAAAAAAAAACTATAAAGGGCTATCGTTACTAGCTATATGTATTAACACCAAAGTTAAGACATAACACAGTCACTTTTGCACCTATAGAAACAGGGAATTCCCCATTTATAAATCGTATAGCATTCCTTGCATTTGCATCATCATTTTGCTTTTTGAGGGGTCTTGGAAATTTGTTCAAAAGAACTGGAAAAGTCAGGGAAATGGAAAAATAGTTTCTGGGATAACCTTGTGTAACGTCCCATGGTTTTTGTTTGTTTCAGGTTTTGCAAGCGTCCAAGAAAATGGCTCGTCAGTTCTGGCTTTGTTTTCCCGGTCTATCCTTCAAAAAGAAGAAAAAGCGAAAGGTAAGTCCCACGACCCACGTCCTCTCCACCCCGCAAAACATGCGCATGCCATCAGCGTAAATTTGCGTCTGTGGCAGCGTCCGCTTCGATAATGGCCAAACCGTGGACACAGACCATTACCAGGGCCCCCCTCAAGGTTCGCACAATCGCTAAAGCAGGGCATTAATTTTCCACACCTTATCACTGGCGTCTCCACCCAAAATCGGACAATGGGAGAGAATTTGCATCGTCCGAACCCCGATTCTCCATCCGCGTTTTACGGTGGCTGCTAATGGCTGGCGGTGGACCCCTAATTGCCCAGTTGTATTATCAAATTCTGATTGTGGTCTCGTTTGTTCTGCCTCTTGCTCGTAAATTATCAAAATACCTGACTTAATGGCAGCGAGTTTTGTATTTACGGCCGAAAGCTCAACTATTTATTAGCCCCGCGGTCGAGCGCTGCCCCAGGGGCGTCGGGAATGGAATTGTGGGACGGGGGAGATGACATGACAAATGGTATAAAACGCTTCGTCTTAATTGGAAATTAAACATTTTTCTCCCGTGGAGAATCGCTAATTCCCACGGAAACTCCCTCGCTCGACAGTCAAAACGTGTGAAAGTAAAAAAATAATAAACGCTGTAATGGACGTTGACAGTGGGCGACTTTCCGCCATGTTGAGTTTTTGTTTTTAGATTGACGACCAGGTGGCGTTGCATTCTATTGTTAAACTTCTGAGGCACCGTCCAGAAATGACGTCCGAAGTTGTGGGGGATGGAATCACTGGAATAGGAACGTGAAAATCAAGGACTGGGGAGGAGGGAGTACTCAGATAATTACATTTCTGTTATTAGCCTGGAAAACCTAGAAATGTCATGAAAGTAGGAACAACCTAGACGTCAAGGTCAGGGAAATTTCAAATTTTCATACAAAAGTCAGTGAATTTTAATCAGATAAAATGCCAGCGTTAAATTGTTATATTCTGAAATGATTATTTGTGTGATAGCCTACTGCTCACAAGGGCGTATCTGGTCAAACGTACGCGAAATAAAAAACATCAGCATTAGGTAAATTTTGTTTCTACTGTATTTTATTCCATAAACATTTTTGACAAAGTCAGAATTTTTTCCGAATACCTGGAAAAATCAGGGAAATTGAAAATTTCATTTCGATCGGAACCCTGAGTGAGTTCGTCCAAGTTTTGTTTCGTGAGAGTGAGTTTGAGTTCACTGTTCACTTTTGTGAAAAAGCGTCACTCGTTACTCATTCTTTACCAATGTAACGACTTGTTTAAAGAACGTACCGAATGGACACTGTTACCAATAGCTTCCTAGCTAACGACGTATTTATTACGTCTAATCATGCAGTATGTTAATTATCTATTTGTACTAAATATTAAATTTTAGCATCACAATATAATACGAACGTATTTATGGAAATTACTTATTTTAAATTATTTTAATTGATGTGGACATGGAAAAGCACATGTTAGTGACATTCACATCAGTTTTTGGCTTTCCCCCAGCCCC
>JAQIXS010000474.1:0-46001 GCA_034700785.1 Rossiulus vilnensis | reverse complement strand
ACACATGCCAAATTTAAAATACGCCCCATATGGCTGCATGTGGCCAATTTCTGATCTAACCATACATGTAGATGGGCATAGACATATATGGCCAAATAAGTCCATTTGTGGCAAATTTCTACTCTGGCTGTACATGTATATATATATATATATTAATTAACATTCATGTATATGGCCAAATAGGTTCATTGGTGGTAAGTTTCGGATTTAACCATACATGTATATGGAAAATGTCTTACATAACCATATATAATTACAACATTTTTTGGCGGATCCCAAGGTCATTGCCATATTTTTTTTGTTGGAAAGCAAAATAAATTTGCTTCGGGGAAGCAAGCAGCAATGAGATTGTGCTTAGTACACACTGGAATATAATAATATCATTAAATAAATACTGCAAACGGGTAAGATCAACTTTCAACCTTGATCAACCCTGCTTTAGGTCATAAAAATAACGCTGTGCAAACAAATAACATGTTGGAATAATATTTGGCGTGTAGAAAGAGATTTCGGCGAAGACGCTCAGTGGAGAATTTGGCCCTAAGGTACCAAAACATTGACCACCCCTGCTGTAAATGATCACAGACAATGCCACTTACAAAGATGCGCATACCTTTCATTGTTTCTTTTGTTTGCGTCTCAATTGTGCCTCTTAAAATGTGGACCTTTAACAACCCTAGTGGAAGTATTTATGTGGACCATATACTCTATAATCAAACAGAATACGACTTCACCTGTATTTTATGCATGTACTGTATATGGTTACACCAGATATTGGTCACAAATAGAACCATATGGCAATATAATATCCAATCATATATGATTTTTACGTTTATACATTTGACCATGTCTTCTAACTTATTCACAGATATATAATGTAATACAGTTGCGTATACTAAAATTAATTTTTTGTATTTGCTTCATGGAAGTTAGAATGATGGTGGAATGATGAGTGGAATAATCTAATGTTTTTCATGCCTGGGGAAAGTAGACACCCATATATGGCTTTATCTAGCAGATTCATGTAACATTTTCTATATGTGGCCATGTAAACAGTCATGTCAGGTTTATCTGAAGTTAAAATGCATGACCAAGTCAGTATATGGCCATATATAGACTTGTACATACAGTGATGGCATATACAACCCTGGCGAAAAGATCAGTATGCGATTCTCTACTAATATCAGTATGCTGCTATATTGACATCACTGTACATATATACTGGTTTTAGGACTACTGATATCAGTATGCTTATTTATATCAGTATTATAGTGGTTTTTGGTACTACTGATACCAGTATGGTTAGTAATATCACTACATGTTTTACTAATATTATTATGATTCTATACAGATATCAGTATAACCTTTAAGAAATCAATATGTTTAGTGATATCAGTATTATAGTGGTTATGGGACTACTAATATCAGTATGGTTAGAGATACAACTAATTTTTTACTAATATTAATATGATTTATATTGATATTAGTATGATTCTATACTTATATCCTATGTATATATATATACTGGTTTATGGTACTAGTAATATCAGTATGCTTAGTGATATCAGCATTAATGGTTTTTGGTATCACTAACATATCACTACATTTTTAGTAAAATCAGTATAATTCTTTAGTGAGATCAGCATGATTATACACTGATATCACTACATATATACTGGGTTTTGGGACTGCTCATATCAGTATGCTTAGTGATATAAGTATTATGATGGTTTATGGGAGTACTGATATTAGTACGGTTAGTGATATCCCTACATTTTTAACTAATATCAGTATACGATCAGTACATTTGTACTGATATATACTACACTAATTATACTGATCTTTTTCCTCAGGGAACCCAATTTGAATCCATATTGAATGTTTTTTTTCAATCGATGTAATTTAAAGAAATTCCACAAAATCGACCTGAAAACTGGGTCCAAGGTCACCCACCCACGGGCCAATCACTCTCCGTTTTTTTTACATTTACACTTTATCTGCAGAATTGCTCTCGTAAATTTTGATGTAAATTTTGTCTCCGGTGTCGTTTTGAAAAGGAGCTCCTCAACGACGACGTTGAAAATTGAGTTTGAAGACGAATTAAAGAGGTCGCCCGCCACTAAATTCGTTACCTGGCTGCCTTTCGCTACCGATTTTTCCTTTTTTGATTTTAATTGAATTTTTCAAAAGCAGCCACTCCGGTCTCGATTCGTGAACGAAGGCCATAAACGTAAATTAATTACTGGGCTCTCCAAGCGACGCCATTTCTTTGTGCCGCTAATGAATTAAAAGCCGACGAAACGGCTTAGGAGGAGGCCCTATTAATTAAACAATTAATGGGGCTTCGTGGCTAAACTCTTACGCAGTAAAGTACGTGTGCCAACAGTTTGAAAACGGAGACACACAAAAAAAATTATTATGTGAAAAAAAATTTTAAGAGTTGAAAGAAAAGAAAGAGAGAGAATTATGCAAATGAGGCACCGGAAGTAAAAGTTGTTTGGGGCAAAAACTCTTGATTCGCCTTATTTGATTCACGATGGTTTCGACTAAAATGTAACTGGATGGTCACCACATGCGTTTCTGGATTGAGATTTTGGCATCTAAACCCTGGTGGAAATATCGGTGTAAAACGGTACAGTATATAGATGTCAGTGCAAATTTACTGATCATATGCTGATTTTAGAAGAAGAAAAAGGTTGGGATATCACTAACCATACTGATATTAATAGTCCCAAAATCCACTATAATGCGGATATTACTATGCATACTGATATTAATAGTCCCAAAAACCACCATAATACTGACATCACATAGCATACTGATATTAATAGTCCCAAGAACAACCATAATGCTCATAATACCCATACTGATATTAATAGTCCCAAAAACCACCATAATGCTAATATCACTAAGCATACTGATATTAATAGTCCCAAAAACCACCATAATACTGATATCACTAAGCATACTGATATTAATAGTCCCAAAAACCACCATAATACTGATATCACATAGCATACTGATATTAATAGTTCAAAAATCCACTATAATGCGGATATTACTAAGCATACTGATATTAGTAGACCCAAAAAGCCACTATAATACTGATATCATTAGGCATCATTAAGCATGTCATTAATCATTAAGCATGTAGTAATATCATTATCGAATCATACTGATATTACTGTAGAAGTATACTGGTATTATTAAGGTTATACTGATATTAGTATAGAATCATGCTGATATTATTAAAAAGGTAGCGATATCACCTGCCATACTGATATTAGTATTACCAAAAACCATTAATACTGATATCACTAAGCATACTGATATTATTAATACCAAAAACCAGTATATATTTATATATAGTGACATCAGTATAGAATCATACTGATATTAGTAAAAAAATTATTGATTTCACTAAGCATTCTGATATTAGTAGTACAAAAAAACAGTATATAATCATACTAATATCAGTATAAAATCGTACTTTTATTAGTAGATAATTACATACTGATCTTTTCTGCAAAGAATGCTGAGCCTGATGCTTAATCATGTAAAAAACTCTTGATCATTTTTTTAAGTGTGGAATTGGTAGCAGTCAAGTTTGAAAATGCTCAATTCATTTATAACAAAGTTGCATCATGCTCGCATAAAGCTTTGTTTTCAAATGTAATTAAAATTTGTTATATAAATAAAAGGTGCATTTTCAGATAAAAAGAAATAAAGCAGACTCTTGTGGACTATAAATTCTTCAGCAGAGAAAAGCTTTACAATCTCAACTAATATTTAATTGTTAAAACTTACTTTATTACGTTTAATCAGTGATATTTTTTTCACATGATGTTATTAAAAGGTAAAAGTTTTCCTACTCTCGAGATGCACCAATTTACCAAATTAAATAGTTAGAAAATCATTTGTTACGGTTTTAAGATGCTTCACCAAAATTATAGTTTTGAAAGTTTGAAGATGTCTGTCTGAAAACTGCTTCTTATGCATTATGTAAAACAGCATTCTCTGATTAGATGTCTGCACATAATTACTCGGTCTTTTGTTTTTGAAAACTCTACCATTCGCACCGCTCACCGGAAATATTTTTGTCAAAATTCAATTAAAACTTTGACGTTTACTTCTCGTATATGTCGTACAAATTCACATTGTAGCTGTGTGGATGAATTGAATTGCTAAGAAAACGTTGAATTGTGACAGTAATTAAAATGTCTGTAAACATGACTTAATTCACGTTGTCATCCATCTCCAAGTGTTTGTTTTGGATCTGGAAGTTTAATTTTCAAAATATAGAAAAAATATTTAACTCGGAATGCATTTTCATAACATTTTTTTTCTCATTCTTGCAAAATTTGAAAATGTATTTCGACGATTTAATGACATTAAAAGACATGACTTCCAAGATATCAACCGCTAGTTTAATGGCATTATTTCTAAAAAAAATCAGGACACTGTTTCGAATTGAGATTTGATTACTAAATCCCCATGAAAACGACAAACTGCTATCAAATGCATTTTGAATTGCATCTTGCATAATTTGAAATTTATTTCGATATTATTTAGGATTAAGTTTTTGCAATTTAAAAATATTTTATTGCATTTGAAGACACCACTCCTTCGATATCAACCTTTAGTTTAATGGTGATATTTTATAAAGCAGGATACCATTTCGAATTGACATTAATTAATGAAAATCCATTTAAAACTACAAAAATACAATACCTACTGGACATGTCAGTATTGTGCTAATTGGATGATCACGAGAGATACTGATTAGCTACAGCCAAAAACGTTTCAATGTCTCGATGTTCATTTAATTCGCATTCGACACCATTTTAACACTCAACATCTGACAGCACTGGAGAGGACATCTTTCAACATGGTGTCTAATATTTCATTTGGAAACGTTTGTCACGATAAGCAACGACTGTCCGCCGCTTTAACACGGCTTATTTCTGGCAAACTTCATTATATTTTGTAACAAAACACATTTCACCTGCCGCATTCAATGCCTGACACATTTCCAATAATGGATTTCTTCGCTTTTGTGGTGTTTTCAAGATTTTCCTCAAGTGTGTTCTTTGGGCCTCTTCAACAGCGAAAACACGAGTGATTGTCTCGGTGTTGTTCTTTTGTTTCCGGTTTATGACAAAGAAAATTATCAGTGCTTGGTAAAAAAAAACCATGGTTTTAATATGAATGGCTTTAGGTAAACAAGACGAGGATGATACCATTGCTATGCGCTCATTAACAGCGCCATCTGTTGAGCATTTATCCTCACTCAACGAAACATTTTAAAATGAATTTTTAAATTCAACATTTTCATCATAAATAGGAACATCGAGCTTAATTATACAGGGTGATTTGCAGGATATGCAAATGATTTGTTCTTATATGGAATTCTTATGCAGACTACAACACATGAATTTCCTATAAATAAAGTATTTTATCGGACACCCTGTAAAGTTGTAATCATTGTTGCTTAAAATATACATGTGTTAAATACCAGTCGCGTAAATGTTGGTATTAAATAATAGTTTTAGAAACAATGATTGATTCAAACACTACAAACTCGTTTTTGGTTTGTACTGTTTTAACCAATCATGTAAATGTTGATGTTCAATATAACTTTAGCAGCAAAGATTATTTCTTTACAGGGTGTCCGATATGATACTTTATTACTGGGAACTTTATTTGTTGTAAAGTGTATAAGAATTCCGGAACAATTGATTTGCATATCCTGTAAATCAACAATAAACTCAATGTTAATATTTATAATGAAAAAAAAATTGAATTTGAAATCAAATTTAAAACATGTTCCATTGGGTGAGTTATCTTGAAATTGCTTTTCAGGGCTAAAGTATAGTGTTATAATTTAAAAAAATGAAATGCATATTAAATGCCACTTCGAATGAAATGCATTTAAAATTTAATTTGACGATATTTATCGCAAATATTTTCGTGCATTGAAGTGCCTTTGGCAGCAAAGCTATATGGAATGCATCTTGAATATTTTATAATCCTTTTAAATGTTTTAAAACTCAATTCTCCCGGGTATATGTGTAGGTATGTTAAACACCCTTGCAGCTCAATGTTCAAAGAATTATGCACTATAGCAAGCACTGAATAATCCCAAATGAAAGTAAATGGCGTTCATTCTTTAGAGTCGATTTTGAGGGTTTACTGTAAATGTTAGAGCATTAAATTAGGGCATACACTTTAGCTTAATTTTTGTTAGCCTTAGCCTTATCGATTCCTGTTATTTATTAAGAGTATAGATTTGTGCATTAACGTAGCATCAAAGTTTAAAAAAACACTTGATGAAATTTGATAGATTTTGTGAATTTCTCAAAAACATTAGGTGAACTATACATGCACAATTGTTGTTTCTACTCCACACGATGCAAACAAGCCCTAAAACTCCTAAATATCTTAAAAAGTCCTAAAACTAATTAACAGTTCAACATTGAAACCGTTATAATTGTTTCAAATTAATACATACCCTGTGTTTTGTGTTTGACAACACTGCCTTAACTGAATTTATTAAACGTAGAAGTTGCTTCGTTAAACAAGATCCATAAAAACTAACGCTGATCATGTATAACTGTATTAAACACAAAAATGAATAAGGAATAAAAAATAATGTATCCTAAAAATATTGATTTTTGGAAGAAAAAAAATCCTCAAGTAGTCCTCAAGTATTTAAAATCTTGGAAATTGTATGCCACCCAGATTCCAATTTCCGTTATTGGAGCCTTACTAAAGACGGTTTCAGATATGTGCATTCAATGGACATACGTGTATTCAAGACACCGGAAATCGATGGTTTAGAATAACACGTGTCGTTGTTGGGGCAGTGCGTGAACTGCGTCCTATCGATTATTTCAATTAAAGTGTGCCTCCTAAGATTAGTCAATAATATTGAATCGTTTGCATGATGTATGCCGTTGGGATTTACCAAGTGACCAGCAAACTGAGATAACAACTGTTTGTTTGCTTGGCAATGGCGAAACAAAAGCCATGCACTTTCGTATGCTGACACGAATTAAAAGAGCTGGAAAAATGCATATCAGCTCTTTGTTGATTCTGCTAAGAAAACATTGGTCCCTTGGTAACGTCATTGGCCACCTTGCATGCACTATTGGGACACGTTTCTACTTAATGTACCTCCCCTCCCCCAACATATTGGAGCAAAGTGATACAATGCATGTCGTGACGGATCTAAGCTTGATTTTAAACCGTAAGATACTATTTATAGGGAATACATGTTTTTTGGAAATAACACTTATATCTGCTTTATATTTTCGAAAAATTTCCAATTATTCAACTATTCAAGCAAATTTTACATTGAAATGTATTTCAAGATCCAGGGAAATCCGTTATGGAATCCATAATCTAAGTTTTTCCAAGTATTTCCAATTCGGCTTTCCATTAGGCCTACGGGAAAACCTTTTAAGTTGACCACCTTGCTACGCAGACAGCTACCTAATTAATTAGTTAATTACCCTAACGTGCATATTAGTACATAGTGTGAAATAGAAAATTTCACCAAATGACTATTGTTTTCTTAATTTCATCAAGTAATTTACACTCAATAATGTTTACCATACAGCGTTTTGAAGCTGCAATATCAGTGTTGACTGTAAAATTTAATTGTATGTACATTTAATATTAGTAATTTTAGTTAGCTTATTAACAGAATGTTTGAGGTCCTTACTCATAATAAAATCTTGAATGAAATACTAAATAAATATAGTACTTGTAATTTGTTAATGAAAGTGATGATAATTTATTCACTTTGTTTTACATTGACCATTTGACTAAGTTGACCGATTTTATCTGGTCCCTTGGATCGTCACTGTTGCAATGTTTTACCGAAATTAGTATTTTCCAGCAAATTTGTAAAGAGAAATATTGGTATTAATAAAACATTCGTAAGATCACGTTTTGTGAAGATGCTGCTTATGGAGTTACTATTATCAGAATTTAAATAGATTGGCAAGGTAAATTTGAAAAAAAAAACAAGATTTAATAGGAATACATTTATAAATGGTGATTACTAAAACTTTTACTACTGACAACATTTAAACATTTATAAGAAAGTGCTAAAAATATTTAAACCGATACAAACAGTTTGCATATTTCTAACAATATTTCATTGTATCTCTAAGACCTATCTTAAAGTGATAAAAATGTTTTTCATAAACAATTATGATGTCTTGTTTTTGAAATTCTGACAATGTCAAATGTACTTTACAGACCCTCTGCAGATAGTTCTGTGTGGGAATTTTCGTATTATCATTTTTTTTTAATCCAAGCAAGACATAATGAATCACGAAGGCATCGCGTGTCGCCTATAAGCTCGGAGTTATTTACACTCTTGACCTGACCGGTGTCAAATGACCTCCATTACTTAGCAACCTCGTGATTCGAGCTCGTTAACAGGCCCATGCTCCCATACCTTTATTCACGCTTCATTAGACATTTAGCTAGATGAAATATTGACCGGTTCATTTGTAGTTTGAAACAAAGCAATATCGTGGCATTATCGCGACTTAATGTGGCTGGGACATCGGGATTGTTTATTGGATTATCGATTGAAGGACAGACGAGAAAAAAAAAGCAGTGAAGGGACAAATGAACATGAAAAAAGTTGTATTCTTCGTGCTTGTTTCTGATTAAGCAATTAAGAAAATCGAAATGAAAAATTCCGATACGTTTGTGCGCAACGATGATTTGCTAACTAGTAAACACTCGTGTTAGCTTTCTTCGCCAAAAAAAAGTCCTCTGCAAATACGTATATATGATTGAAATCGAGTTTTAAAACAATCGTTATTTTGAGATCCCTGGACAATATGTTTACTGCATAGCGTTGGCGTCATGCGGTGAAGTTCGACGCCTGTTTTTGGGCTTCACTGCATTATTCCCAAGCTGATCACTTTATTTATCTCGCAACTTTAGAATAAACTGAACCAGGATTTGTATTTCAGACAGGTGTAAAAATCTGGGCTAGTTTTTGCTTTTAAAAACCTACGGCATTAAATCAACAGCATGTTCTTACAGTCAGTTTCTTTAATCCTTTTTTACTCTAAATGCTAATTGATTGAAGCAAAACGCGGGTGACAATCCTTCACAAATGTTAACAAATATTTTATTAGCAGAATAAATCTCTCCGTGCTGCAGTTTGTTTAATTCATTGCTGTGAAACTTGCTAAAACACATGTTATTGTCAATTTGCAAGGACACTCTGTACCAGCATAGTGCAATTGTTGGATTGTTTTTTGATTTTCTTCCTGGAACACGTACTCAATTCTCGTTCACTGCGTCAACAGCTAAGCTCATTAATAGCATAATGAATCGTTTTTGTTTCGCAAATGCTGTTTAGTCACGGCTTATGCTTTTAATAAATGTCTTCCATAATTCATTCGTGGACCGACGTTTCGGTTCCACTTTTTTTTTCTATTACCTCTCACGTCATCCGCGAAAAACCCCTTTTCTCTAATTGTTTTCCTCGTTTCTCCAGGGAGCTTTTTGTTCCTGTCCTCCCCGATTCACGATTGCCGTTACGTATTGATTTAATTTCGCATGCACTTTGTACTTCATTGTTATCTCCATTGTTCATCTATAGCCATTACTTGTTGACTCAGCTGCGACTCAGCGTCGTAAATATTGGCTAGCGCACTTAAAATCGGGTTTGTAGATATGTTTAGGGCTAAGAGAGAAAACTAAGAATTTCCCCATTTACACCAGGAGGAAAACAAACATTATCGGCCTCATTTACAGTTATCACACTAGTCAGAGTCAGAGGCGTACAAACGCCTAACTCATCCATTGTTCAAAAGGAGGGCGATGCACAATAGGTTGATGATTAACCCAAATTTGGACGGTTTTTGCAGGTCTTCACATTTCAGAAACTATTTTCTTGATTAGTGGGCTCAAAGACAGCCGTTTCACTGCATAGCGTGTGTGCCAACCAGTGAAACTCACCCCTTGGTTAGTTTCACTGCATTGCAATTGAGGTATGTAGTGAAAGCAAAATACGGGGATAGGATCAAGTCAATCCTGATTTAGTTCAAAGTATCGTAACCAAAATAAATAAACCTCCGCTGAATCATGGTTGCACATTAAAAAGTAGAGTTAAAATCGTAAGAAAATGCTCTCCTGGAAAACAATACAAACTTCTAGCAGCTTGCATAGTTTCTCGTTATCAAAAAACCGGATACACGAACTTCCTTTTTTAACAAAAAAAAGTGAAGCATGGTTGGATGCTCTTAAGCATCCTTGACGTAGTCAACAACGGGATACACGAAATTCCGGTTTAATAAAAAACAAGCATGTTCAAATTCTCGCAGACCACCTAGCTTATTGTTATTCAAAACAAACAACGAAGTCCCTTGATGTAAGGAAACTCTTTTTAAATTAAAATCAATCGTTTAGTTTGGTACCAATTAGCTATCAAGTAAAAAAAACTCATGACAGTAAACATGGCTTGGGCTCATTCAGGCCCCAATTACATCACAAAACCAGCTGTAACCAAATAAAATGTGACAAATATTCGACCATAATGAGTCATTTAATAAACAATATTTTCGACAATATTCATTATTGGGTTTCTTCCAAAGCACAAATATTAACTATATTTACCAATAATCTTGGTGTACACAATAATGCAGTGGTATCGACCGAATAAATTAGGTTAATTGTTTACAGTCCTATAACACATGCAATATCCTTACTGAAAGTGTAGTTTATGAATTCAATTTAATTTAAATAAAGAATACACTGTACAGTGAAAGCAAAGTTATACATGTACAAGGCTGTTGGGACCATAACTATATCGGATAACTGAATTCCTCAGATAATTTAAAGTATAGTTAAAGAATAAGTGCAACTGTAATATGTACGGTAAAATCTTTCTTATTACATGTACAAAGTAAATGTGAAATACGTTAAAATCTTAAATAGCTTGTTAATCACTCATTTTTAATCAATTTTCCAAGATGCCTAATACACCTTAAAGCTCATCTTTTTATGGTTACTTTTAAATGTTAATTTGCTTAACGTGCATTTGCTTGGAAAAGTCTTAGCCTAAAGTTACACTTGGTCGGCCTCCCCTAGCATGTTTCTAACAGTTTATTTCGTTTGAGTTTTCGATGATAATCAAAATTTTATTAACGATTTGTCTAGTATTTTGTCATGAGTTAATCCCCCTCTCAGATGAAAGCACCATGTATTTCCGATCCGTTGTTTGATCCGGGCCTTTTTGCCCTTAATATCTGTTATGTTCACGTCTGCAAAAGTGTGATAACCCCTGCCAACCTACCTGTTTTTTTTTACCCCACGTACACCTAGAAGATGATTACCTTTCAGCATGCCCTGCCACTATCTAATTGGTTGGCCCAGCAAAAAGTAATCATTATTGACAACGCCGAAGAGGCGCGTAGGCCGTCGAAACGTATATGGGTTGTTAAAATGTATTATGACCACGTATTTACGCTTTGGAAGCGTTAGATTGTCATAAAAATTAATGAGATAACGCTACCTCAAAGTGAGATGGAGAGGGGAAAAAATGTCAGAAATGGTGAGATGTCGGAAAGACGACACAACTATTAATGATTTCCTCGCCAACGACACAGATTAGTCGAGGCGATAACACAGGTGCGTATATTTTTCACGATAACATCTTTTGGATTTCTTGTCCATCAACAAATAAAATGAGCGCCTCCTATTTGCGCCCTTGTAATGAAAAACCGATTTTCATTTATGGCATTGCGGAAAATTTTCACCGGTTTATGAGTTGCTATAATCCCGGGAATAAAAACCTAACGTTTGGATTTGCAGTTATCGCTTTCGCAGCGTATTGATTAAGGGGACGTCTCTGTCACCAGCAAATTTCTGTAAAAGTATGTCATTTCCTTAATACATTGTTGGCTGTTCCGCATTGACCGTCTGCTAGCAGTGATTGCCCGTGTTCAAGGGGTAGCAGCTGTAGTAATAATTTCAAGATTTCAATACTAATGACAATTAATAAGCATCATTCTTATTGACTAAAGGGAATTTCTGCCACCAGAAAGTTTCTAAAAAAGAATATGTGAAACCCATGTTCAAAAATATTGCTGGCCGCCTCGCATTGTTGGCATGCTAGCAGGGATTGCCTAAATTTAAGTTGCAGCTATTGTGGCAATATGTTCAAGATTGTATTACAAATCACAATTAATGATCACGATTTGTAAGTTAAACGAATGGTTAGATAACCTGAGGTTAACTGTAACCACAAGTTAATCTAAGTGTTAGTCGGGTTTGTTGCACCATTTGGCTATAGGGATTTTTAACCCAAGGTATGGTAAACATGGAGATAAGCTTGTTGCAGCTAGGGATTCTGTAAAATGACATTATATTATAAACCGTAGGTTAAACCTACCTATTAGCTGGGTTAACATTAACCCATGGTTAACTGCTAACCTGCTGTGGTAGAATGGTTTTACTTGGTTAACTAAAGGTTTTAGCTTAACTTTTGTTGGTTCAACCGGCCCTAGCTCAATAATGTCTGTGACAAAATAGTGTAAATGATGGTTTGATTTTTTTTAAAAATCTGACTTTAATGCATAATCTTTTGTAGAGAGTTAAAATACTCAATGGCTTGCAAACATGTTACATCCGCATGATAGCAGTAATTGCTTTATATCAGGGATAAATTATTGTGCTATTTGAAAAGTTTACTAAATCACCTAAATGCGCAATGGTTGTTATTTTGTTTTATTTTAATAAAAATAAACTGCAATATGAAGTGTTCATTTTTAATTTTTATAAAACTAAAAGCTTCTGAGTTTGGCTAATTAGTAAGACTACGTCAGTAAATGGGGATTGCCTAATGCTGGGGCAGCTTTATGTGTTTTTTTTTAAAATAAACTTATTATAATAATGCTTCCTTGCTTAATTTTTATTGTAAAAATTACTTAGTATTAACTTGGTAATTTCAAGCATGTCTTGATTTTACAGTCAATTATTTTCTATATATTGCAGCTATCAATTTCATTCAAGATGTTTAGGTGAAAGGTCATAAAATAATAGTTAAATAATTTACAGATAGTTTAGCATGAATCTTTTTAAGAGCATAAATAAATCGTGGTTTTATACTAGCATGAAACCGCAAGGGAGAGAAATTCAAGTATGTTTCGGGTTTAGGTTTGTGTAAAGTAAATTCCACTTGAATAATAAGTATTTAACACAGCAGAATTTTTCATTTTCCTATGCTGAAATTAGCATACTAGGTGTCCACAATTACCTATTCACCATTTTATACAATGTATGTTATCTTTCTAGGACAAAATTCACTGCAAAACACGATTTTAATACGTGAATAAATAATGTAGATTATTCTTTGAGTTTTCATGTTTAGAAAACGTGATTGTCAAATTAAAGGGAATAAGCGTGCTTTGATTATTTATTTTCTCGTATTTTCCATATAACTAATTTATCGATATGACACGTGTTGCTTGAGAGATACTGGTAACTGAGTAGATGTTGTACTCCATTACAGTATATCTTATTCAATGAATCTTAAATATTTCAAACTGGTTTTTTGAAACCAGTTTAAATGTTAAAACCAAACCATCATGGGTTATCGATAAATGACGACATGTGCAGTGAAATAATTATTATTGAATTAGTGATTTCCCTGATGTCATTTCAGATATTTGATCTATAGTTTAAATGTATTTAATTTCCTAAATAAATGACTACTACGCAAGGTACACTTTCAGTGGCAGCATTCTAAATACTAATTTTGTTTATTAAGGTGATATTTCATCGTCCGAAAGCTGATTTACGACCTTTACCTCTAATGGGCTTTTTGCAGAGTGTGACACTTCCGGCAAGGAATTTTTCTGGAAATGGGACCCAATTCGGTTTCCCAGATCTTTTCCATTTACTGAAATGGTGCAATTTATGAAAGTTGTTGATGTGTCTCCGTGTGTCGAGACGCTCTTCAGGATTCACTGGATGACCATCACAGAAAAGAAGGGATGGACACGGATAGCAGACAGAGTACATTCGGTGTGCTTTATACCGTCTTAGTTTCTCATCTCAGAAACGCTCATTGCTGACGCTTACATTCATCTCTGCAAAATGTTAAAGAATCGTTGAAATGCCCTTAGAAAACTGGCTTTAGCTGCGATGGTCATTACTATCGCGCCGGCTGAGTGACCATTAAAACTTAGAAGATGAAATGAGCAAAGCCGAACGGAGGATTTTCCCGTTCTCTATTAAATGGACCTCTGAGAGGTTTTCAACGTCCACTTAGTGCCTTTCTTCGATGCTTTCGACGAATTGATGAATCCAGAAGTTGAGAGTTTCTCGGGCTTTTATGGCTAGCGAGGACAACTCTCACAACTTTCATTTTACGATAACAGCGTCCCGCTTTAGGCGGATTAAAACGATGTTTTCAAAAACATTTCGATGGACATTCCAAAGTGGTTGCCATCGCTCTCAGTTGTCATGATCTTGATGTGCCCGAGCACCATCGTAATCAAAATCTCTAATTGAATGTTAATTTTAATTAGATTTGAAGTCAATTCAACCGTTTAATTGTTAATTTCAATTAAATTAAAATGTTGATTTCTATTACGTATGAAAATGATGTTGGTTGTGAATATGGTTCTAAATATGTCTTTCTTGCTTTCACACAGCATAAACTACACGATAGAAGCGTGTTTATGACACGTATGTCTTATTTCACGTATTTAAAATAGCACTTCAAAGTGCCCTGTACTTATGTAGATAACATAATCGTTATTTGTGAGTTTCTAATGATGATTTCGGTAATGATGGTTGTCCAAATATCAGGTTTCTACAATGTAGCCTAAAAACTTTCGTTATTAAAATCCAATTAAAATATTATTTTCAATAAATATTAGAAGCGTAAATATTAGAATGCTTTTGGCTCAGATTTGAGCACATGTTATGAGTGTACATTTCGGTCTGGAAAGGCTACTTAATAAGCTATTTTATCTATGCAATTAAGTTGGCAGTGTGCAAATAGTGGTGAAGACGTCCACTGAGATGTCAGCCATCCACATTTCGAGACGCTGATAACAATTAGCTTTTCTTCTCATGTAAATACGTTAATGCCACCTTAATGCTTATTAATTGACGGAGGTGACCGTTAGTCGTTTCGCCAACCGTCTTTTTCTGCGGACGTTCGTACCGGAAGTGCTGACCCGAGACCGTCTAAGAAATCAATGGCTTTCGCCTTTCCCTCGTGGAATTGCGTTGAAATCAGCGACGCAGAAAGTGGGAAATCGTTTGCAGAAAACGTACTTAGAATTAATCAATAAATAGCCTTTTGAGTCCTTTTTGGAGAAAAGGGAAAAGGAGGACAAGGAGGACACAAGGGAAAGTGCTTTCTTACCTACAAACGCCATCAGCAAAATATAAAAAAAAATACACACACAAAAGGAGGTGCAAACCAGGTTTCTGGCATTTTTTGTAAAGAAAATGAAAATTGTTTTTTTTTTTTCCATTTTTTGTTTGGTTTGGGAGTTATAGTGAAAAAAAGTAAAATGTTAAACTTATGCAGTTTCACGCACTCTTTATATTCAGAACAAAAAATATCGTACCGACAAAATGAATAAAAAAACATCTTCTAACTCTTCATAAAAATGTCATCGTAGAATAAGTGAAAGCAAGAAAAAAAAACCCGGTTGACGTTTGCAGACAGAATGATTTTTGGAAAAATAAAAAAATATATCTGTATATTCAGCAAATAACGATGACGGGGTTGTCCATAAAGCAAGTGCTGTTTTAAGAGCACGTTAATGACAATTTTAAATGCCAATATTTCGTGAAGTTCAAGCAATGAGTTTTTTCTCGAAATATATATGTACATTTTTGAGAAAAGATACAAGCACACCTAAAGGTTTAAAAATTGTTCAGTTTAGCAATTAGATATTCAATTTAAAATCTTAATTTGCAAATCTAATTTTCTAATTTTGGGAAAAAAAATATATGCACATATTCAGCGAATAACGACGGGGCTGTCCATAAAATTAGTGCTATTTTCTTGAGTATTTCGACATTTAAAAAATACGATGT
Organism: Rossiulus vilnensis; assembly: GCA_034700785.1. NCBI lineage: Eukaryota > Metazoa > Arthropoda > Diplopoda > Julida > Julidae > Rossiulus > Rossiulus vilnensis. The sequence continues at coordinate 29,900 of JAQIXS010000474.1, read as the reverse complement.
ACGAATTCAAACAAATATATGCACTGCAAATTATAACGAGCATTTTCTTTAAATATGTTTTCAATGTGCTCTACAAATTGCGTCACCATTTATATAATCGTGCAAAACCACGACAATACAAATTTATGTTTATGGACGACCCTACATATCATTATTTACTAAGGAATTTAGTCTCCAAAAATTACATTTGAACACGTCTATTATCAACGGTGGTTTTATCGGAAAATAAGAAACTATTTTATTTTTTGTAGAAGATTTAGATGATAATCCGATGGCTTTTATTGTTGTTTTCTCGTAAAATTAGATTTTTGTTTTGATTTTCCACAGCATTGTTCTTTGCACTTATTAAGACGAAACGTTGATGCTTATTTTTATATAAAACTGACACTTGGTTTCATTGTAAAAAGTTACATAAATTGCATGGTAGTTTGTTAGATAATATTCACAAACGTTGTCTCAGAATATATGCAAGTGGTTTTTTATTATAATAGTTTTTAATCATTTATTTTGCCTATTTGTCGTCAATAATTAAATTAAGTTAATCTTTGAAAAATTTACCTTATCAGGTAATTGTAATTTGGTGGAGGTATTGAGTTGAATTGAGTCTAATTTATAGGCGAAATTTTGTTGATTATGTAGTTCGAATATTTCAAAAATTCATTTTTATATGTGTGTAAAATATGCGTTGCATTTACATGCAATGCACAGTTTGCGATGAATGTATTTGCATATTATTAAAAATTATATATTATAAATGAAATAATTATAGTAAATATTACAGTTTATTGTTATTGGCCTACAGTATTTATAATACACTGTATATGTTATTTAACGTGTCCTGAAATTATCTATTATTTTTTTTGCAAACGTTTTTCTCACATTTTAGCAAAACTACAATTTTTTTTAAACAATGGCTTATTTGTTTATGTTCAGGGTTCAGAGAATGGACAGTTACAGAAAATCATTTATTTATAATTGAAATAATTTTATTAAATGCTAGATTTGATTGATTTAGGCGATAATTATTTCATAAAAGTTATTTAACGAATCCAATTTTTTTGCAAACGTATTTTTTTCACATTTCCGTAAAAATACGAATTTTTTATATTTTTTTATTTAAATGTCTCGCTTGTTCAGAGTCATCAACCATCAAAGTTTCGCCAAAAAGAAGTGCAGCGCAGATTGCCACACAAAATTCAACGAAATAAAATTCAAATTAGACTATAACTGAATCAATTTGATAAATTTGAACCCAAATATTTGCATCATTGTTTTTAATTTTACTGCCAAAATGATTAACATCTCGTGTTTACGTCTCCACTTTTTTTGTTTTTAATATTAGAAATCCACCTTCGTTTTAAGCCTGAGAGAAATGGGGATATTTAAAACGCAAAATAAAAAGGCTTCCTGGCGAGCACAATAGACCCAGGCAGCGATGTAAATCGAGCAATAAAATCCCTCCAAAATGTTTATTACGAAAAATTTGAATGTACATATGATGTAAAACACGGAATAATAATCATTTGGAGAAACCCTAGCGGATATGAGCAACGAAAGCGCGATCACAGTTGACACTTTTTTTTTCACTTTCATTTATAATTCAAGAGAAGAAAACAGGGCAGGAAAACCTCCTTTGTTTGGGCGATTCATCGATCCAAAAAAAAATCCTACTTTCCCCCACACAAAAAAAAACCAAATTAAGGGGTTCTGGCAAAAATATGAAAAACATGTTGTTCATTACTGGAAAACACGTTTCGCGTTTTTTAGGATTCATAATGTGAACGTCCTTGTGAGCTGTTTTTAAAGGGAAGCTGCACCCACATGATGTTGGGATGTATTTCAAAAACGTTAGATAATATGTGACAAAATATTCTTAAAATATACTAATTAATACGCTGGAAATATAGCAGAAACGTCATTAATTGAGACTTTCAGTATATTTTGTAATATATCTGATATTATATCACTTGCGATATGACATATGCGTTAAACTATCATAAAATATATTGTGCAATATAATTTAAGATATGATATATTAAAAGTCTCAATTCAGTATATTTATTGTGTATTAATAAGGATATTTTTAGAATATATCGTTACATATTACCCTATTTATTTTGAAATGTATTTAAACATTATGTGGGCAGTAAACACCTTTTTTCAAAATCCTACCAAAATTGGACCTGAAATCACTTTTCTACACCTTAATAAATCAATTATTTCTGATGTGTGAAAGCCACATATGACTATATTCCAATATATTGATTTGTAATCAATTACCATGTAATGTTTTATTTGTACGAAGTGAACATTACGTATTGGTATCATGCATATACAGGGTGTCTGTGAATTATTCTATTTACCACAACTCAGCCAATCTATCTTTTGTCATATCAATTAAAGGAGCATGAAACTGCAATAATGTATACAAGTTTGTCAATGGAATGGCTAATATGGCATGTTATACACAAAACCTCCATTGATATACTTTAAAAATGTACTCGAATAATGGCAAGTCCTTGATCAATCTTTGATCTTTTTTTGATTGGCCATTGATGAGAACAGATTAATTATTTTAAATTAGCTGAAGCTCTGTGTTATTAATAAAATATCGATGCATTAGAAAAACGTTAAATCATTAAAAAATATGCCATATAAAGGTAGGAGAAATCCTTCAAATGCAATTTCATAAACTCACACCAATTGCACAGAAAATCAATCATGCTTCAAACAAATTATGTAAAGCATTAGAGAATATTATTATCTGAATAAACAACATACATTTTTTATTAACTATACGTAGGCCAGTTTCAATGCACAATGCAAAATTAAAATACCATTGCGGTACATTTATAGTAATAAAACCAAATCATGTTTCACGTAATAATAAATTTGAATTACCCATGCTGTCCCATGTTAAAAATGCACTTAAGGTATCAATAATTTGTAAGCTTTTTATGTTGATGTTTTCAGATGGGAAGAAAACACTTGTTTAAATCCCTTTTTAAATAGTCTCCCTCTTTAGCGGTAATATTAAAAAAAGGTGAATATTTAAGAAAAATCTCAAGCATTGCATAAAACATAAATTGTTTTTATCAACCTTAAACGTACCACTTTGGTACGTGTTTAAATTGAAATTTACTATAATTTTGAATTTATACATGTATAATAAGCTGTATTTTAAAACTTATAGTTTTTACCATTTTACACATTTTATTGCCTGCTACAAATGCATTTAAGGTACCAAGAATTTGTAAGTTTTTTTTTCATGCTGAGATTCTGAGATGGGGAAAATCCCTCGTTGCATGCCGATGCCCACAGTAAGGGGTGCCCAACGTTGAAGGGTTGTTCTCGGATTAAATGCGATCGAAAGCTGAATTTTGCTAGCAGGCTTTTTTGAAATCCATAAAAAAATTGGATGGAAAATATCTCAAGAAGCTTCGCATCACTTATTTAATCTAGGCCTGGTATCTTTTCATCGAGTCTCGTTTACTTCAACATTTCTTTTTATCTTTTTTTTTCATCATCCCTGAACCTGTCTCAAGCAATTTCCGTCACATTCACACTCATTCTTGGAGCCGTGTCGAGAGGTGACATTTGCACACTTTCCAAGTCCGATTCGTTTATCTGAATTTAGGGATATTTTTTAAATAAAAAAAAATAAAGGTCATGACGTCAAAATCCGTGTTTCCCATGCGTTATATCAACGATAGTGTTTTGCAAATTTGAGGGTTTTATTTGCGATCGTTATCATCCTTAATGCGAACATTGAGTAGTTTTAATCGCTTTCAAATGGAGTGATTTCGTGAGTAAACTGTATAAAAAATACACGAATTCAATTGGATTAATATAAAATTAATGACGGTTTTATAGCCACTCATTACAGGGGTTGATGAAACGCTACGGTTTTTTTATGGCAAAATCGGAACCTAGAAGGTCTGCAGTAGAAAATAAATGCTGTGTAGTTGAAAGGTCATGTATAAAAATGTTGCTGGAAATATTTTTGTGCTATTATTGCTCCTTGCAGTTTTAATTTTTTAATTTTAATTTTAATTTTTAATTCACCATCACAAAAACAAATTCAGTTTTAGAAAGATAGTTTTTTTAAAACTGTATACAATATATTTTAATTATTTACAAAAATAAATATTCCTTATAATTGGGTTGACATTTTGCTAACGTAACGTGTATATTATATTAAATAAATTAATATTTCCTAATTGGTTATAAACCACTGATATTAAACATTCAAACTATACATATTTTGAAATATGTCTACAAGCACACATGAACACATGTAAAAGCATGATATAATTGTATAGGTTTCACGTATAACAGAAAAAATTCTGTTTCAGAAAAATTGTTTTTAAGGAAATGTAAACAATATATTGATACTGTTTGAAATATATTTCAAGTATTTGCAAAACTAAATGTTCGTTATGATTGGATTGATATTTTTTAACGAAACTTGTGTATTTTATTGAATAAATTAATATTAACCAATTGGTTGTAAACCACTGATATACATGCACACGTAAATTATATGACATTTTATATTAATTTTAATAATGTATATACATGTAATTTCATTTACAAAAACCTGTTCAAGTAGTCGTCAACCACTGACATACTTGTCTATTCTATGTATGCTGTAATTGTGTATTTTATTTTATTTGCAATAATCAGTTTAAATATACATCATGCACGTATGCAAGGAGAAATTCAAAATGTACCTTTCACCCAACAACCTGTACGATTAAAATAGGGCGGATAATTTACAAAAACGTGATTGCATACAGTATGGAAATTACAAGAATGCGGTTAGTACTTCCCATCAACTAAAATAACATTATCATAAGCAGTTTCTCCATCCCTCCATGAAAACAGAGCAAAAATAAATACAGATTTTCCATGGAGGACCTTATTGTTTACAATTGCGAATGTGTCGATCTGGAGTGATGTGGATGGCAAAAAAAAAAATGCCTTTCTTTTCCTGGTTTTTATGATAAAATAAAGAAACTCAAGCCGCGTAAAAGATACGGAACACCGGGTGCCAAAACAAGTATTTTTTGTCATGTTTTTGTGTACCCATATGCCACAAAAACAACAAATAAAAACAACTCTTGGTCAATATCCTCCATTGAAAGAAATATTGCTCTTTGTTTGAATAAATAATAGACACATCGGAATTTGTTGGCCTTCGTATTTCCATTTATTTTCCCACCCCAAAAAAATATCGACGGAAAAAAAGGGTGAATAACAAATCGACTATCTTCAATTATTTATGAGAGGAAAGCGTAAAATGTGAAGGTGACTCTCTATTCGGTGGTGATAACTTTCTTCGTGGTTTGTGGGTTGCACCAATGAAGTTATCGTCTAATCCTCGATTAAGGCAAGTTGTGTTTTTAAACTAGCAGTGAATAACCAGCCCCCTCCACCTGGATATAATGTTACGGGTTAATATACCTTTATACATATTAAAAAAAACGTGTTTAGATTTGCGTTAAAGTGGGTTGGAATTAGCAATTATAATAATTACATTCGACGTCATGTAATGCAACGTTTTATTTTCAACTTCAACTTTTTATCAACCTGAAACAGAAAGTATTGCTTGTTGCTGAATACAGTGAAGTTACAGTGAGATATTGCACGAAGTTTGATGGCAATTAAGATAGCGATATAAATACCCTTGTAAAACATTTAAGGTCATCAAAAATATATTGATATTGGTTATAACAACTGATTATTAGAACCTCAGTATTGTTTCCTCAAACCTATCTAAATCATTCCCATAAAATACTTTTGACTCACCCTGTATGATATTTTTCCTTATAATTTCTTCGAAATAAATAACCTACATGATTTGCTAAAATGGCTGTACAACAAAGTATTGTTTGTGAGAAGAATACCGTAACATTTTTCGCAATATTTCAATTTATAAAAAAAAATTGAGTGAATCAGCTTGTTCAAACAAAATAATGTATGGGTTTGTGGCATAAGAATTAAATGTTTTTAAATTAATAATTGTGGTTCAGGGATAATATGAATGATGGCATGTTCACATATGCATTATTTGCATGTTTACAAGCTTGACACTTTGGAACGTTACTTATTAAACTGTCCGTTTATTATTACCTTTAATATCGATATTATTGACAGAATTACGTCAGTTACAGGGTGACGAATGCAATATTGTTTATCATCCAATACTATTGATATTTCGTGCAATGGCACTCCTTTGACTGTAAGTGATAAATGGTCTATTTTAACAGCAATATAATGACCAAAGTATCAGACGAAATATATGCAAATAATTGTGAATAACCCCTTCCCGGGTAGAAAACTTGTTTTAATACATTGTTAAATCCAAAATTAGTCTTAAACGTACCTACATCCATAAAGAGCCATGCACTGGTAATACATAGACATATTTGATTAATTTTAATAATAAGGTCATATCAGAAATAGGCCAGAAACGGACCTACTGTATATGTTTACATAGTGTATGTCCACGAATAGACCTAAATGGCCATTAATGTTGGCTTATGGTAATTTAACCATATATTAACTGCACATGTTTATTCATGTCGATAAATAACCATATAATGTTAATGCATGTATATGGACATATTTGATTTATTTCAAAAATTATTATTCTAGAAATTCGCTAGAATTCGTCCCATTGTGTGTGGTCACAAATGGTCAATATTTTCATAAATGATAATTGATATTCATATGTTCCATGTATGGTTAGACCAGTAATTGGTTACAAATGGACCTACAGTGCATGTATCTTGGCACATATGCAAATCCAGATATAATTTTATTCCATATATGGTCAGGCATATGTACATGGCCTGACCATATGTATGTCCATTCATATCCATAGATGACCATGCGATGTTAATGTATAGTCCGTTTTAACTTTTCCACCTGGGTTTATTTATCGTGCAATTATTATGCATAATCAGTTGACTGTGATGTCAAGTGCAGGGTCAAATTCATGGTTGATTTTTTATGCAAAGTCTTTCATCCCGAGTAGTTTTGCTTAAGTTTTTAATATACACAAAAAATTCTTTTTTATTAAGTAGGCTTACTTCCCACATGCCTATCTAGCTATTCTTTTAATATTTGTATTTATCTAAAATCGCTTGGTTTATTAGTAGTCTTTTGAATAATTATTTAGAATGCTTGAATAATTGTGAGGACGTCACTTGCGTATTTTATATACTTAAGATCTTTTAAGTATGTTATACTTAAAAGTTCATTGTAAATAATGCTCTTTGTGACACGTGATTTTCTAGGCAGGTGCCAATATAAGGAGGTTATGCCGTATATCTTGATACTTTTATGTGAAATGGGAATTTCGATTGCTTTGGTGATGTAAAAAAGTGCATTCGGATGTTATAAAAATACCTTAGCTAAGGTTAGCATTTTACTATCCCTTGAAATAGTCTTTTAAGACACAAAAGAAGTTAGCTTTCAACGTAATTTGTGACTTTATATCTTGTTGAATGCCTGAAAGTTTTCCTTGCTCAAATTTCTCCCCCTTCGCATTCTACGTTATGCTCGAATGTAAATGTTGTAAAATTTATTACCCGAATTAAAAGAGTAGCTCATCGTTTGCCAAATAATGCAACGCCTATCGAGAAATTCAGGATTTCATGATTTTATGAAAACGCTTAAAATTTAATTTTAAGTCCTGGGCCATCTTGGAAATTCATGTAGTATCTAGTATCTGAACCACCTTAGGGGGTGGGGGAAGAAAAAGTGTTTGGAGGTGGTTAGACCGGAAATTACCTCCCATAGGATTAGTCAGGTGTAATATACTACTTTTATATCAAGGAAAAACTGCTAGTATAACTCTAGCAGTTCCCTAAACTGACTGTCATGGCATATAAATTATATTACCGAGTTATCAAAGATTTTTGTATATCACATTGTCTATGTAATCGGAGTTACATATAGATGAATTTTCATAAAATAATTAGTGTTTTGACCCCATTTTTTAAATTTGGTTTTGAAAGTGTGAGTAAGCCATTCTGATCTTTCGTAGCACGAATTTCTTAAATTGTTAGGAAATTATTTAGAGACTATTTATTAGTTAATGTCAGTATTTTACAGAACTCTGGCAAGTTATGTTGGTTTTTTTAAAGAATTTAATTTTTGTTTCAATTTTATATCGTTTGTTTAAGAAAGGTATTATTCCAATGACAGATTCAATATTAAAAACTGAAATGTTTAAAACAACTAAATTTTCTGATAGATTTTCAGTTTTAAAAAATATGACATTCAAAGTGATTTTAAATTTCATAGAAGTTCAATGAATAAGTCTTTTCACAAGCATCTAGAGAAGTGACAATCCAGATGTAATTGATGTAAATCAAGTGTTCATCATAGTTTTCATCTATGTTAATCTGGAGTTTTCAATAGGTATTCTATTCATAACAACATTTACTTTAATAATATGTTTACTGATTATAGGGTACTGAGTTGAATTGAATGGTAATTCCAACAAATTTGTCAAAGAGCAAAACACTTACAAAAATAGTTTTTTTTTAGAATCTTCATTTCACCTTGAATATTGCTAGCATAAATATTGTTATAAATTTGAAATGTATACTTTATATAAAAGCTAAGCAGTATTTTGACGACTCTATTACATTATACAGTTTCCATTGGACAAGTTTGATGCCTAAGATTATATTTCAGTCTTTTTTTTATCGTACAGTAGATTTCTTCACGAATCGGAGGAGTAAAAATGCACTGCTTTAAGAATCGGCAAATAAAACCAGAAAATAAAACCCCAAAAAACTAAATTTGTATGCAGAATCCATGAATATAGATAGGTAGAGTATCGTGTAACTTAGTCAATGAAGTATCAAGCTTTCAGCATATTTATGACTTTCAAAAGAAGAGTTTTAAAGTATATTTACTTTTTCCGAATTCGCCTGCGAGAAACGTGATTGTACCTCGGTTTTTTTAATCCTGGTTTCTAGCACTGTGCAGGGTTTAGTATGGGGTAGTTTTTTAACAATATCGTGTTGCTAAATGTCTATTTGCATCATATATCCACTACATCATATATTGCTATTTACTCAATTGTTGAATTTTCCACGTTTCATACTGAATTAATGTACTTATAAAACCATATTTCCGAAGACAATGTTGCAATTATTGTTCTTGAGATAGGCTGATTTCCTCGTATTTGCTGTAAGAAATAATTTCTGGAAATCTTTTTTTTTTATAAAAAAAATATCCTTTAAAAATACCATTAAGTACATTTCCATGTTTGCTTTGAAATAACTAAGGTTAAGCACTATACATGTAAATGCAGTGTTTTTATTATTGTTTTCATTGACGTTTTTCAACGTACTGGAATTTGCTATTTTTTTGCATTTTAATAAATTTCAATTAAACCAAAAAAATACGTTTTTGTAATACTCGAAATCGTTTCAATCTGTTTCAATACGCAACGATAAACAACATACATTAGTTCACGATTGTATTAAATTTAGCTTTAGTGTATAATTTGACTCATAAAAAGGTATTCTGTACAATTACATTTCGTTATTTAAAGTAGTCCACGCTAAATTCATCGTAAAAGACATGCAAATACATTCAAAGCATTGTGGGTAAATGCAAATTACATTCCACTTATCTACCACTGCAATTTATTTGCTATTATGTTATAATGCAATTTTTTTGCAAATTCTGATAGGCAGGAAATATGCCATTGATACACTATCTGTAATCTAATTATGCACTTTATGGTTAAAAATAATTGGATTTCATGATAGAGCGATTTTTGCAATTGATTGTCAAACCTGAAATGAATTGGAAATGATTTTGAGAAATGATTTTGATCTGATAATGTTGACCAATAATAACAATCGGTCGAAAACATCGTGTTTTGGACAGATTGCAAAGTGGTAATTTCAATTTTAAATTGGTGTTTAAGAGGATTCTGGGAGTGGTTCGATGGACTTTGTGACACCCTGTAATTTAATTAGCTGCTTAGGACGGTCATTCCGGTCGCTGCGGTCAGTTTCTCAATCCGTTGAAGGCGATTCTCAGTTTCTCTTTAATCTTTTTCCGTTTAATGTATCGTTTTTCATGGTAATTTTCCGTTTGGACTTAACGGCTGTTGCTCTTTTCCGCCATTAAAATAACGCGGTCGTTAACTGAAGTCCCAATTGGGACAAAAGCAGCGACGATATACGAACAAAAGACGATGGGAATCACCATTGTTATTCGCCAGGAAATCATTAAGGACCGACAACTACCCACTCGTCCCTCCCCCTTAATGCGAATTAGCGATGGAGAAAAGGCGCCCCTTAGCTGCCCATGGCCGTGGTCAATTCTGTAGCGATCCTCCTGATAAAAATATTGCGATAATCATTCGCTATGCCAATACTATCCTACTATTATTATATTAAGGAAAATTAATCAAAAATTAAGCATAAGGCTAAAGCATGCCCACCATTGCAGAAATATTACTGGCATATTTGTTGCTTTAAATAATGTACTTAATATAATCCCTCGATTTATTTTTACCGACGTAAAATTGGTCGTCCACTTGGGTTTCAGCTTTGGTTTATAATTTCAAAATACCCCCGTTTACTTATAAAAAAAATTAGAAATTTGGAGAAAATAACATTTATGTGACCTGCTTAAATGGGGCTTCCCTGCATGGCAACCTTCATCGAAATTATAAATCGAAGTTTGAAACCCCGGTGGACAACCAATTCTACATCGGTAAAAATAAATTAAGCAATTATGATAAGTATTTGAAGAAAAAAATGTGTCAGTAATATTTTTGCATGGTGGGCATGCTGTTGGCTCATCCTTAATCAACGTGATTAAAATGGAAACAAAATTTTCCAATTACTGATACTTTGATTTGTTAATTTAGAAGTTAATCATTTGAGATCGTGGCAATTTAAAGCTGGCATTGTAGCTGATGACAGTCTTCCTGAATTAATTAAAATATCAGTCATTATCAGCAGATATCAGTAAAATATCAGTACACTTTGTTTCCATTTTATTCCATAATACGTTTTTTTGATAAAGGTATATAAGGTGTGTGTTTTTTTTTAAATTGAAAAAGTTCGATAAACTTATGGGAAGTTAAGAATTGAATTTTGGTGGAAACCCTGAGTTGTCAATTAAAATTCAAAAATTTGATATCTCTCTGAATTTTTCCCAATCGTTTACTAATTCCCTGACAGTTTCTGATTTTCCAAGTTTTTCAAGTCAGTGGGAGCTTGCATACATTAACTATTTTTAATAAATACATTTATCAACTAATAGAGCCGCCATTTCATAATTATTTCCGCAAATGAAATACATAATAATAGAAATAATAGAATCTCAAGGCCACTATTATAACAACACCATCATTATTGTTATCATGCCTTACGTGTACATCTCGCCACAGCGTATCATTTTATTTATCACCGTTATTTTTTTTGCAGAATTAAAAATGAATTTATGGAGGTTGCTTTCCGGGTTGTCGAGCTTGAGGAATTTTTATCTGGCGTCGTCGCTAAAGCGATTAAAGCGTTTTCTTATATCTCATAATTAATATTTTAACTACGCTTTTTATTGTCCTTTTCATTCTCGCCAAGGGAACATTCGACGAACAACAATGGGTCTAATGATTCGTGTAAGGGGATTTAAATCTCGACCAAGTCGTTTTGGAGGTTTTGCATTTTTTTTTTTTTTTATATTTCATTTTCATCCTCGCTAGGAATCTCAAGAATGTTTCCGAAAGACGTCCTCAATTTTCTCGCTCATTTAAAAAAAAAATCCACTCCTTCTCACTTACATGTACACTGTATAATGTTAAATCTAGCAAATTGCTTTTCTCCTAAAATTGGCCCACCAGGAAAATTGGCGGATTGGGAAAAAGAGATTTTTGGATTTAGCCAAATGGGAGATAAAATTAAATCTGAAATTTAAAAAATAAATAAATGACGATTTGCCAGTTACAGCCATCCGGCTACAGGTGCAACTCATTTACGTGTATTTGCATTTCTTAAGGGTATTTGGCTTTTTTCTAATAACTAAAAAAACCGATCGGTTAATGACCTTTTTACACCCTTTAATTATCTCGAATATTCACTCGAAATGCGTTTTGAAATGGTTGCAATAATTAGCTTGAGGATGCCCACCTTGCATGAATATTATTACTGCAGGTCGTAAAAGTCATCAATCCTTAAATGGTCAATAAATTAACACCGTGCTCATTTACTTTTTGAAACATTATTTGGTGAACAATTCACGAAAATATCCAAAACCACTTTCAAAATGTGTATTTAATTGGATGTATTTAACCTAATTAAACCTTAGAAAATAAATGCTTTGAAATTGTGGACTAACTAAAAAAATTTCGATAAATCAACATACTTAAAAGTCCAATAAAGTCATGACATGAAAAGTCTAAAAAACAGCGTGAATGTATTTAAACGTTATACATTTGTATTTATTTACTTTGTTTATCTTGCTAAAAATTGCTCAAAACCAAACAAAGTAACAAAAGTATATTTTAATCTTTTTAATATTAATATAATTAACGTCGATACACCATACACCTAATATCATTGATTTTTAAGTGCTCAAAAATACACCGACCTGAAACTCATTTTATTAATTAGTTTTTGAAAAGTGATAGTTATTTTTTGTAAGTTTGGTTTTATCGTTGGAACGTTGACAGTTTAGGAAAATACCAAAAAAGCATTTGATATCAGGTGTATTTGCTTACAGTTGTAATTATGCAAACAATTTTTTTTAAATCTCATAAAATTATGAAATGCTTTTTAATCGAGAATTAAGTTAATATTTGCGAATATTTTTTCTAGACGAATAATATTGAAACTATTGCGTAATTCTATTCTGTAATTCCCGAACAATTTTAAAATTAATAACCTCTAAAAGCAACGCCTTTCATATTACATGTAAATTGTGAAGTTGTTTCCACTCCTTTCATATAAAATCGTATTTAAATGGAGTATGTAAAACCGAATTAGTTTTTTTTCAAATTTGATTTCATTACCTGCAGAAAAAATTAAAATTAATTTATAGGAAAAAAAACTATAAAGTTCAAGACTGTCTCTTGAGTTACTCTTAGCGTTTAAAAAGACAATATTATTTTTCCAAAACTTCTAGAGTCTGCATAAATCATTAAAGCTTCGACAAAACATGTGTGCTTCTTTTGTCTTTTCCTGGTAAAAATCGATTGTTTCTTTGGATTGCTTTGAATGACAACAAATTGATTAACGTTTCTTATCGCTTATCTTGCGAACTGAAAAAAAAGACTTGGAAAAGGAAATAAAAAAAGACCGCACATTTTAAATAATAAAAAGCCAGATTTTTCGTAGTCGTTATTATTTTGCACCCAGGCGAAGGGGGGACCCCGTCTAACCCCGGGCTTTTCCATCGCTTTTTATTTAACACAATGCGCAGCAAAAACGCAGAAAACGAAGTTAAATTGATTTTTTTTCTCAAACCTTAAAGTGTTTTTTTTTGCTGTTCAGTCTTCCATAAACAATTGCCTGGATTTTCGTGCCTTAGCATATGTTTCGATCCGCTTTTGTCATTTTTATGTCCTTGTTGTTTCGCCATCTTAACGTTTAAATATTGGCTTCGACTGGTTTTTTTTAAAAACACCTCATATCCAACACATTATTTACCAATTTGCACTTTTCTACGAATTCGTGTCTTATGTTTGTTTTTGGTAATTAACTGATCTGTTTATTACATTTGAAACCTGTGATTTTTGTATATTAATTTTTTTGGTTTAAACTACAATATTTCCATAATAATGTAGCTATTTTTTAAAATAAAATTGCAATTGATTACTTACAAAATATTATGACAAACAACTTTTTACGTACACAAGTTTTAAGTTATTTGTAAATGTATGTAACATTTATATATTTACATCATAATCTGCATGACCATTTTAAAGTCCATGAGCAGATTTTAAAAAAAAATATCACAGCTTAAGTTCTTTACATAATTAAAATCAATCAATAACCTATTAAAACAATTTAGCTAATTTTAGCAAAATTAAACAAAACTAATGCCGATGTATATGGTCTTAAACTTCATTATTTTCCTTAAAGGCTAAGATTAGCTACATGTATTTCTTTTATATTAAAATTAATTGGAATTGGTTACTGACAAAACATTCTCGAAGAACACTGTACCGTACTGTAGTATAAGATAGATATAAATGTATGTAACATTTGTTTTACCATAATCTGCAAGTTTAGTATAAAGCCCATGAGCAAATTTTAGTTATGTACATGTACATAATCGAAATAAATTAATAGAAACGTAGTTTAATTAATTTTAGCAACATAAAATACCGATAAATACAGTGTATACATGTATGTATATCAGAGGTATCAGACTTCCTACATAATACAAGTCGTCTTCTCTAAGGGCCGGTTGCACCATTGTAGGTTTAATGAAAGGTTAGCTAACCTAGGGTTACCTATAACCACAAGTTAACCTAAGGATTAATAGGTTTTTGTTGCACAATTTTACTATAGGGATTTTTAACCCTAGGTGAAATTAACATGGAAATAACCTGCTGTAACTAGAAATTATGGTAAAAATTCATTATATTACAAACCTTAGGTTAACATTGCCTAATAGCTGGGTAAACTCGTAGTTAACCTGCTGGTGCACAATGCTTTTCCTTAGTTAAATAGAGGTTTACCTTGAGTTTTTCATAATGTTTGTTGATGCAACCGGCCCTGAGAGTACTAACACACTGTATACTCTTTCTACAAGAGTATGGTATCACTATAGTTGGGTTTATGATAGAGTATACTTAGTGTAATCAGCTCCAGCCGTTGCCCTACAGACTGGTCCAGTCCACACAGGTTGCAGAGCGATCTATCTATACCTGCCCTAGAAGTGCTCTACCACTGCTCTAAGTAGAGTAAATCCTCCTCTAGCTCCTCTAGGTCTAGCTAGAGAAAGGACACTCTAGCTGGAATTTTCTCTTTGGTGAAATTTATTTCTGTTTTCATAGTGTTTCATTTGTATTATTATGGTGGCAAAATTCCTTTGGTTTGATCACTGATCACGAATTTATGAAAACTATACGTCGCATAAAAAGGGAGATGTTATTGGCTTCTCCCTCTCTTTCTGGAAATATGATTTAATGAATCTGGAAGCTTTTTTCTTCCCCCACCCAGTCGTATTTTTGATGTGAAAGCAAAAGGCATTTGGACTTACCGAGTAATGGTCCCTTCATCCTCTCCGTATCAATAGGAAACCAGGGGTCGATCAGAGACTGCAATAATAAAAAGAAGCAATAATAAAATTGGCGTCGTTTATGTCCTGGGGAATGTAAATGCGTAATTCTCTTCCTGTTTTATTTTATTTTATTTTTGTAAAAAAAAAGGAAAGATTTGGTGAAGGGGGATTACGTGCGCTAAAAGTGAATATAAAAAACCATTCCATCTTTTATTGACTGCATGGTCATTGGTTGTGTTATTGATAAGATTTGAATTATAGAGGGGGCTGCAGCTAGCGTTATTATTATTACCAGATTTAGAAATTTTAGGGGGAAATACCCTATAGGGCTTACCGTTAGAGAAAAATACTTAAGACTCCCCCCTCAATTGTCCCCATGCCTTGGGCGCCAAAAAACCCGTAAAAAGGGCCTGGTGAACATAAAATGTGTATGCTAAAATACATCATGTTCGGCAGAACTGCATTTTGAAACATTTTCTGTGCTCGATGCCCTGAAATACAGGGTGTCCTGGGCCAAAATCAGTATTAGTTTCAAAGGTTATGGACTTTTGAGACACCCTGTACAATCTTCGAATCGCTATATTTATCTCTGTTTGCAATAACATCTATGTTTGTGATTGAAAAATACATTTTAATCTTAAGATTTCAGTGCATTGGTATGTTGTTCACACATTGCTAAATTCAAATTTACGTGATTCTACGGCAAAAGTACATTTTGATACATTTTCAGTGCTCAATGCCCTGAAATACAGGGTGTCCTGGGCCAAATCAGTATTTTTTCAAAGGTTATGGAGGTCAATTTGCAATAAAATCTGTGTTTGTGTATGAAAAATATATTTAATCTAAAGATGTCATTGCATTTCTATATTTTTCCACACATTTATAAATTCAAATCGAAATATTTTTGTGGTTATCTTGAAATGCTTTCAATCGTTGAGTTTATAACAATTTTAAAATATTTTAAATGGCTGCATGGCTTAAATGTTCAACTGGAGTTGATAATTAAGTACTTCAATTTTTTTAAATAAAATAATGTAAACAACAGTCTTCGTACCCTGGGAATTTGAACATACTATAATACTAAAATTGAATCCTTAAAATTAAAATTAAATTTGAGATTTACGAATCTCTGTTTGCCGTAAAATCTCTTTATGTGTATCAAAAATGCATTTATCTTTATAAGATCTATTTCTGTATAGCATTCGTATATTTTTTAACACATTTTGAAAGTCAGATCAACATGATTTCGCCAAAATATGTGCGAGAATGTATTTTCAGTTATTTTCTTTCAAGATCTTAGATTTCATTTAATCGTTTATAGTTCTAAAACAATTTTAAATACAGTTTATTTTCAAATTGGACTAAATTAAAATTTGGTTAAACGGCTTCAATTTTCAACCAGAGTTTATAATTAAATAATTTTTCAAAAGATTATTTTGTTTTAGTTTTCACTAGTCTTTTTCACTTGTGAAAATTAAAACAAAATAATCTTTTGAAAACTTATATTTTTGTAATTTAAAAACTACAGTTGATGTACCCTGGGAATTATAAATATTCTTAAATCGTGAAAATTTACCCTTAAAATTTAAATTGAATACATTTCATTCAAAACATATTGCAATGAAATAAAAATGTGTTTGAATGGCCTCAATTTTCAAACAGAGTTTATATTTAAATTTAAAAAAGACTTCAGAAAATTGAATAAAAAATAAAACTCTTTAAAAAATATCTTGACATTTTTAAACATTGAGAACTACAATCGATGTACCCTGGGTCAATGTTCCTTAAAATTATGTAATAAAAACATGTAATTTTTGATTGTAAATGCGATGAAATTAAAATTTGGTTGAACGACCTAAATTTTCAAATAGTAAAGTTTAAAACTAGATAAATTAGATATTATTTTATGTTTTTAATTAGGAAAAAATATTTTTTAAAAAAAAATTAAAACTACAGTCGAGGTACCCTGTGTCTATGTTCCCTAAAATTAAATAATAAAAACATTTAATCGTTTATTGTTAATGTGATGAAATTAAAATTTGGTTGAATTGCCTACATTTTAACCAGAGTTTATGATTAAATAAATTCAGTATTTTTCATTTTTAAATTTGCAAAAAACGCATCAGAAAATTAAATAAAAAATTAATCTATTTAAAAAAAATTTCTCTTAAAAATTGAAAACTACAGTCGATGTACTCCAAAACTGTATTTGATGCATTGTGTATGAAACGCTTTCATCGACACTGCCATCAGACACCCTGTATTAACAGGATCCACGTGGTTACAGGGGGTTGCCCAAGTAAGGAGGTTCCACTTTAACCGTGCTTAGGGAGGGAAGAAAAGATGTGAGAAATTGCTGGTTTTTATTTTTCTCGGCACAATACAAAAGCATAGGGTTTTATGGAGTGATATTTCTCTCTATTCTTCGAAATCTATACGTTCCTGGTATCAGATGTGAAAAAGGGGACGAAGCAGAAGAAGAAGCAGGAAGAAGAAGAAGAAGAAGAAAAAACACTTTAAAATTTGTCCTAATAAGCTATTTGCAAACCAAATGCGCGCTTTGAATGTTCATTTTTACGAGGTTTTTGTCTAGGGGAAGGGTGTTGGTTTGCCCCTCTTCAGGGACTATTTCCTCGTAAAATAATGGGTCCTGCTCAGCGCTAAAAATATCTATTTTTGCACCCCTCAAATCGCCCATCTTCATTCTCTCCTCCCTCGTAAAACCCCATCGCATTGCTGTATCACCCTAATATACACAGACACACACACCCAAGAAAAAACTTCATTTTTATACACGCCACGAATGTATTACGCCAAGCTGAAATGGTTTTCTTGAGCATGGGGAGGAAGTCCTTGGTATGAAACCATTCATTGCTCAGATAAACAATTAGCATTGTACCCACAGCGTCGTATTGCTTTTAATTACCAGGTTTTTTAAAGCACCAACTGAGGGCTGATTTATGTACGAAAAAAACAACAACACGATTTTAATCAGCCTTGATATCGAAAATTAAGGTGCAAGGTGTCCGGAAACGATGGTGGCAATTGCAGAACTATCGACAATTGAAGATCTTGTAAAACATAGACGTTTTAAGTTAAACGAGAACTCGGTGAAACAATGG
The DNA here is from genome assembly GCA_034700785.1 of Rossiulus vilnensis. Classification (NCBI taxonomy): domain Eukaryota; kingdom Metazoa; phylum Arthropoda; class Diplopoda; order Julida; family Julidae; genus Rossiulus; species Rossiulus vilnensis. Next base: position 11,502 of record JAQIXS010000474.1, on the reverse strand, counting down.
CGTTTTTGGTCGAATTTTGTTTCCAAAACGTTGAATGTTCCACACGTATTGCACCCCAATAAACGTTCAAAACACCCTCTTCTCTTGTGGCAACTAGCGTTGCAGCTTCTGAAAAATGTTTGTTCGGTATTTCCACAAATTTTGGGAGTTAATTAATGCTCATTCTCGTATGTATTTAAAAATGAATAGTTTCACCCCCAAAACTCCCCTTGCGAATGATATTTATCCTTTTTTCCCGTAATTATTTGCAAATTTTTAGTGTTCAGATATTCTTTCGGCAATTTTCATCTAATCGAGAGATCTTGATTGTTAAAATGATTAGTACAAATATGTTAGCACTAAGTGCTCTTGTAATTGTTTAAATAAGAGTAAAACTAATTGTCTTCCCCCCCCCTATCACATGGCGTTAATACACTGTATCCCGCTTGTAGGGTATCAAATAGAATAGAAAAATAGACGTTTCTTTACAGCTCAGCTGTTAAAGTCTGTTCAAAACTAGAAAACACTGGGAATTTCAATGGACCAATAGAATACGAGAGCCTGTTTTTCGATTGATCTTTCCTGTCCCGTAATCCATTCACCATCAGCTTGGCATCACGTGGCTTTCTCATTGCTGGAAGGCATAATCCATAAGCTGAATAGCTCCGAATGGTTATGGCAGAGCATGTTATAGTTTTGAGCCCTGCTGTTATCTGAGCTATTAAGCAGTTATACTATAATCGTCTTGAAACCCGCTTGTTCCCTCTTTGCTCGAATTCTAGAGCCGGAGTTTTTTTTTTGCGTTTTAATATTTTCTAAACCAATTTTTTTAAAATAAAAATTGCTATTCCCGGGTCATGCATGCAGCGCCACCAAGCGGCGGCCGCCCCGTGCGTTCCATTCTAAGTTGTGGAACCAGTAATGGTGTCGTTCCATTTTCGGAGTGCGAGGCTCGATTTTCATTCCCGGTATTTCACGCAAAATTAATAGAGGGAAATCGACTCCTGAACGAAGGTGAGTCAACGTAGTTTTGTCGAAGCGAATAGCGGAAAACGATACGCTTTTTGTTTACATTTCACGAAAACGTCGTTTCAGGGGGGCTGCTAATCGTCTTTTTATTTTGCGAAGAGAAGGCGAAGGCTAAAGCAATGGCGTTCCATTAGTCGACGACATTCCTAGGGTTTGGCAAAATCGTAGGGAAAAATAAAGTCTGGCAATTATTTCAGGCTTTTTCGTCGCCTCCCCCGATTCAAGCGGCAATAAGTCAAGTCGGTCTCGCTCTCACCGCGGCCAAGCGACGACAAGCCCGGATTCCCGACGCCGGTTTCCGTAATTGAACGTAATCTGCAAGCAAACGTCACCCGGAGGCCGCATTTTCGTCTGCGAAAACGCCACAAGTGTTTATGTCGTTCAATACGAGACCCCTTTTCATTATGTTAATTTTTAATGTCGCGCCGCGCGTGTCATTCATGTTCCCCTACAACCGATTTCCTAAACGAGTTTTCGTTTATAAAGTAACGCCAGATGGCGAGCGCATATTAGTAGCTGCCACTGATACTTACGGGCGCCATTGTTGTTATTACACGGTAGCCAAGAAATGCTCGGCTCCCCCCCCCAATAAATGATTGCATGTATGGCTAATTTGCCTCGGCTTAAGTGCCTATGAGGGCTGGAAATTGCACTTTCTAGGCGCTTGAAGAGGCTTCATCAAGAGGTGAATCTGGGACCTGGGGGGCATACATGAATTAGATCATCAGGGATGGGGAAATTGATGGTATTGTTACATGTGGTTGCATAGGGGGTAAGGGAGTTTCGATTGTGGTTAGTTTTCTGGTGAACTTGAGGAGAAATCAAACCCCAAAAAAATTCGTTTGTCCATCGCCCTTCAAATAACTTAATCCTAAGTGTGAATTAATTTTGACCATGTGGTATTGGTCGTGTCCTAGGACTTAGAATTAGAAAAATAACCGTTAGATACCCCTGACAGCAGTTTTCCCTGTTTTTATTTGCGTTTTCGTTCGTTATGTATAGAGACTGCATATTTTCCAAAGGTATGAAATGTGCTAGGTCACTATGACCAACACCAACACTGCAAGGTCAACATTGTTTCAGACTAGGGATTAAGTATTTGATTTGACAAACGAGTTTTTTAACCATGGTGGGTATGGGGTTTGATTTCCTCTTAAGACTCACATATCAAGAGTACACTGTATATTGAAATTAAGGACTGCACGCATTTCTAGCACTAACTTTGGGTTATAATTTTAGAATGAGCGATTTTCTTTACATACAGATTAAAATCATGACTTTCATGATTAAAGATATCAAAACGTCAGTGTAAAAGATGATTTTTTGTACATGTTATATGGTTACGTAATATTTAGGGGCATGAGTTAAGCTGTTGGTTACAAGGAGGAAAGAGGGTTAAAAATGTAATGTCATGACTAATGATGTCATTAGTAATGATTGCGTAAGGTGCGCTCTAGATTCACATCCTTACGATTGTTCGGCCTGTTTATGGTGACCCTTTACAGAGGCTTTTTGAAAGGCTTTCTTGAATTCTTCTAAGGCTAATCGGCTTATAAGCGTTATATTTCCGACGCTTCTGATTATGTCACATTCCGTAAACACCGCTGACAGTGAGGTCAGACATTTAGGTGTTGAGTTGAATTGAACTGAAATTCTCCACAAATTCGGCCATTGTGTTTCTGTACCCATTCCTAAGCCGGTATTTCTGGCTAGCTTCATCCGTTTTAGACGGCTTGTAAGAAATAATTGCGGCTGAGGGAATGGGCGAAGTTGATGGACGATCGAGCTGACCATCGGCCATTTGGGGTGGACTCGTGGAGATTTGCGATGACTTTTACGAGGGTCGCCACAAATTCTCCATCGCTGGCATCGCAAGAATTCGATGTGGGGGGAAGGGGGAGTTTGGAAATTCCGTTAACTGCATTGTCTTTTTTTATACCCCAGCATTCGGAAGTTACTATAACTATATAGACCCCACTCATTTTTTTATTACCACAAACCCCACTCTCCGCGATGCCACCCTCCTCCACATCTTTTGTACGTTTAAATCTTTTTCTGGGTGCGATTTGCTTCATCTCTCCTTTTTTTTTTCTCTCTTTTCTCTTCCATCTTTTCTCTCCATGCTTTTGCCATTATTGGATTGATACTTTCTGGTGTCTCGACCGAAATCTGCACTCATCCAACTCGTTTTGCTGCCTCTGCTTTTACACGCCAAATCCTCGTGGCAATGGCATCGAGTTTCCACCACCCAAGACCTCTTTTTATTCGGCAAATGGACTGTCGTCCTCCCCTTCCTCCTCTCCATCAACCCTCCCCGATGGCACGCATAACGCCTTTTCCTCAAAATATCAATTCATTGATCAGTTTCTGCAACTGGGAGCGCCTTTGTTATTAAAGGTTTCGGTGATTGAACTCATCATAGCCATTCAGGATGCACTGACATCCAACCATCCCCTCCCCGATGGCTGACGAAATGGTGAAATGTCCTTTCTGGACCAGAAATCCGAAATCTTCAATGGGAAGCCACCATCTGCGGTGGAAGCATTCGTTGGGATTGCGTTTGAATATTTCAAGTTTTGTATACATGTATATATTCTTTTCTCTGGAAAAATATGTATTCACAATTCAATTTTGCACTTGGCTCTTAAGGGTCCTTGATTATTCAAACGGTGAGGAAATAATTCTTTACGGACACATTTAAATTACTTTCTCATTCTTTGAAATTTAATTTAATAACCATTCAAAATCATTTCACTTCATATCGTAGCATTGGTACCACAGATGATGGATGTTGAAGTATACTGTGTAGCTTGTACTGCATAAGCTATTGTTACAGTGGACAGGGTTCCCCCAGACCTGGAATTGTGGCAGGGGAATTGAAAAAGGTCTAAAATAGTTAGGGAATAGCGATTTTTTTCTATATGAAATATATAATTTGTTAACACCTCCTTGTAGGAGAAATGATAACAAAAGATGCTTTCGCCATTGTGTGCAAAATTGGCTTTTAGCAGCTTTAAGAACCGGAAGTGCTGACATGTGTTTTTTCCTTATTAAAAAACCTTAAATGGCACAATGATTTTCACTTGAAATAATTTCATCAATTTGGAAATTTGTTTACATGTATAAAGGTATGTAAGAGCATCGACATCGCCAAACAATAACCGGTACTTCCGAGAAAAAAATTAGCTCTTGTAAGACGATTTCTGGCCAGGTCAAGTAACCCTTTTTCTGGCGCATCCCCTCGACGACTGACCCGTGGCTGAGTGCTTGACCATCGCTTGACCGCTCTGTTGTTTGCCGTTCCACTGCCACTGCCCTGTAGTGCACTTAACGCTGTTTTTTCGCCAAATAACCATGCAAGACCAGAGATAGGAAATGGTGGTTTTTTTTTGTTCCTGCGGTTTGCTATTGAATTTGAACCTCGATTTTCGTCTGACAAGTCTCCCTGGGAGCTTCGTTTTAAGTGTGTGAGTGTACTTTATATGTATGTGTGCAGTGGTTCTTCTGCCTATCTCGAAAATCCCAAGTCAGCCAGCCACGATTTCAGATATGCGGCCAATCCGTGATTTGTTTTGACTGTTTCCAGGAAACAAAAGGGTAGATCCCGAGGCAGTGAAGAAAACCACCTGAGACGAGCACTTTTCAAGTCCGGCTTTTTGTTTGTTGCACACTCAAACCTTTCTACTTGGGCAGGCGTCAAAGGTCTTGCTAGTGCTTGATGGTGCGATCCATTAATCTGGGCCAGGGGTTAACAGCCTGCTTCATTTGCATGCCTGATGGTTCTTTCTTAACGTAAGATTGACACGTTTAAGGGTTTAACACCTTTACTGAATCAATTATTTACGACACATAAACGTACCTCAAGGATATACTTTGGGTTTGTTTCACGTTTGTTTTAGACATCACACTCTTCAGATAACTTTTTGTGGTTATCTTGTCTCTGGTGTTTCCCACCGCAGTAGTATAGGCACCCTAACCAGCAAATGTGGGTGGTGACAAGTGGTGACGTCACCACCTGCTCTGATGGTTGGGGTATTTGTACTACAAGCACTGCTAGGCAGCTTCTCCTTGACAATTTACGAATTCAACAGAATTTGAGCAAATTAAATGTATGATTCGTTTCAACTTTTAAGGTGAAATAATGTTAGTCAAACTGAATAGGTGTACAAAATCCCAAATAATGTACACATAAAATGTAAAGGAATGTCAGGATTTTTCAAATCGTGTTCAATTCTTATATTTTGATGATTATAAAACTATTACACCATGAAATGAAAATTTTATAAATAGGCGTAAAGTACATTTTCTGTAAAACGTTCAAAGTTAACATGACTAATATATAAACTTTTAATAGAACAATGACGCCCATAAATAAAATAGCAGTTATCTTAAATTTATGTCAAGACTTACATAGTGAACTCAATACTTATGTAGTTATCAGTAGCAGATCCAGGGAGGATGCTGATTTTTTTTATCTGTGGTGTTTAGGACGTATCATGCTATTATTTTTGGTTGAGCTTCGCAAAATGCTAACTAAAACCATCTTATTTTATCTTTCTGGATTTTTTAGAGTAATACAGTATATTGTCCGAGGTGCATTCAGAATTAGTTTATTACCAAAATTATTGATATTACTAAAATGAAGGAATAAATCCCATCAGTCGAACAGATTGCATAAAAAGTTCTCTATGATGCTGCTTAGATTAGTTTTATTTGAATGTGTTTAAAAAATCTAAGCTAATATTAGGATTATTTTCTCAAACAGAGTTTCTCATTACTGCTCACACTTTAGTCCTGTGCTAAAGCCACTATAAACTATCGATCATATTATCCTAAATCATTATTCATAAGGTTTTTCTGACACTGATTAGATGCCAAACCAGACATTTTCAGCATCAACAAACTATCAACTTGTATTTTCTCTAGGCGTTGCATCCATTAAATTTCGTAAATTCGGCGTTTATTAGTTCCAAACCATGGTTCATTGATGCCAAAGGCCCAAAAACACAAAAAATTGGGCTGCTACTTTATTTTTAAATCACAATTGACGAATACAAATTTGCAGACAAGATACAAGAAATGTGACGTACAAATTACGTACAACAACCACTTGAAGTTTTAATTGCAAAATCCTTAATTTTCTGTGAGTGATCGCGAGACATGAAACATGCTTTTTATTCAGAGTTCGTCTGTGCTTTAAATAGGTTTATCTTTTTTCGCGTTTTTTACGTTTTTTTTTTGAGAAAAAAAGTGTTTCTGCATGGTGAATTTTTGTGATCACCATCTGTAAATAGAGGCGTAAAGGTTAGCGAACCTGCTTCGGGAATTTCGCTTTCATCTAAATCAATTGTGCTAGCAGCCAGTTTCGATTCACCACTTTTTATTGTCCATACCAAGAATGAATGTGCATGTAGTGCAAACTAGTGCAAAAGGAATATTGCATTTTTTAAAAGAAACCAGAAGATGGAGTGGGCACCTCCTTGGCTTGGGCGTGATGTCTTTGTCCTCTTCGGCTCTTTATTGGTAAATGATTTCAAATTTTTAGCTTATTTTATTTGCTCAAGACATTTCTCAGCTTCAATATCCTCACGTTTAAAATCAAATTACCTAACATCTAGAGAAATTTAGGGATAATTTATCGCTATAGGAATTGTACAAAAATCCTTTAACGATTATGATCCGCTACCCCATATATAAATTTAACTTTTAAATGACAAGTGAAGAACGCGTTTTTTTATGTACATGTATTTTGCTAATTAAAAAAAAATCTTATTTATTGAAAGACCTGATATACCATCATAACTTTAATTTAGTGAACTTGTAATTTCAAGAGTTTTAGAAGAATGATGTATGATATATTGTCTTAATTAATTAATTTTAAATGTATTTTTATTATTGCTTCGTTGCTTTCTAAACAACCCCTTACCGGTCATTTGAGATAAACATTACTTGTGATAAATTGTCAATATAACTTGGCTGTCACATTAGCATATCCAGAATTCAGTCCTTAAATTTGCTGTTATGAAAATACTGCTTAAAATAAATACATATCTTGCGTAGAAATATTTACTTAAGTTTAATTAAATGAATAAAGCATGGATAAACTCAAATGATTTTAAGTTTTTTTTAATTTACGACTTTAAATCATTTGAGTTTATCCATGATCCTAAAAAATGATCCTCATATGTTAATTTTTATTGAAATTAAACACCAGTCACGTGATAAAATGTTTTTTTTAAAATAAATAAAATATCTAATGAAACATTCTCTATTAGGTAAAGGGTCATAATTGTTAAACGAAATGTTTTGAAAAAAAAATTATCCTAATAAGATATTTCATTGTCTCCAAATTTCTCTAGATGTTAGGCTATTTGTTTTTAAACAACTGTTTATGTACCGTTTATGTAATGCAACTGTTTATGTAGGTTTTGCAATTTTAAAAGCCAATGTTCATTGGCAAAATTGGTCTCAATGTCAGACTTTCAGAGGGCCTTTCTAAGCGCCCAGAAGGGGAGGTTAGAGGCCAGGTCCTCGAAGACATTGCGTTGAAATTGAAAAAGGATTCCGCCCTGAATTCCCAAACAGTGTCGTTACATTCAATAAAGGAATAGGGCAGAATTAAATCTCTGTTCGGCAAAGGCCAAGAAGACACTTCCATCCATTTTCTTGGTTTGTGTGTTTGACACCTCCGAAAGGCCCAGGTTGAATCTCATGAATGCCTGATGAGCTTTTATCAGTCCTGAGGGATATTGGAGGTTGTCGGAAAACGGAAGGAACGATAGGTGATATGGCACGGACAATTTTTCGCTGTTTTTTTTCGTTTTGTAAAAAAAAATGCATTTGCAGCCATTGCTCTTGGTGCTGTTATGCAAGGAGGAGTTTCTGTCAAACACCTTAATAAGAAACGCAGGCAATCGAGTTTGGCTCAACGTTGTGTGTTGGCCATCGAGGACCCCGTGCATGTTTAATGGTCTCTGCCAGAATCACGTTTTATAAATCGCAAATCGAATCGAAATAAATTTTGCTATCTGCGGTGGCGACCTGGGAATACGAAATCGCCCTGCGCCGTTGTGAGTCTTTGAACGCCGTTACGGTGAATAAAAATGCATCTTCTGGCCACGGAATCGTTTGAAATTGGGGGGGGGGAGAACTGTTAATCGAAGATACAAACTCTGTATTACTTCGCTAAACTACCCTTGTTAAATGTAAACCGAAAGTAACTTTGTTAGCTTCAGATACATGTATGTACGATGTGGACCTGGGGCCAACGGCATTGCTAATTGACAAATTCTGCATGAGTTAGATGGATATTTTAAGTGTATCGATCTATAATGCTTCGTTCACACCAAAATAAGATCACAGAGAACTCCAAGAGGTAATCAAGTAGTTCGCGGTGCATTATAGGAGGCATCTGTTTTACGGGTTGTCTAAAGCGCTGTTAGTTTTTAGCTGGACGTAAGTTTTCAGTGCTGATAGTTTAAACAGAATACGGATAATTAAAATAAACCCTGAAACCACTTATTTTTATGATGGACATTCTTTTGGCTCAGTCCAAAGACTTCCTCCATTGGAAAACACTCTGCAATAAACTTTATAGATTGCTGTACTTGTTTCACTACAAGACAATAATTCGATTTCCGTTTTTAATTTCAGATATATTGACCGTGTTGTAACACCCTCCGTGAATAATTCGTCTATGATGCAAATAAATAAAAAGGCCAATTTCGGATGATGGACATTTAAGGTTGATGGACATACTGTGTTAAACACATCGATGGACACTCCTCCCAAGGCTCCCATTACAACGAAGCTGGATCTGGGATTGGGTAGCCGAAGACATGCTCACAAAGGTAAGGGACTTGTTACTTTTTTTAAATAAGTAATATTTCATGTTTTAATGTTTCATGAAATGCTATGAAATGTTTGAAGGGAATGATACGGTCTGCTAGAGGGCGTATGTGTACCTTAATCCGCGAATCATCTTGGTCGCTGTCAGCTATAATGTATTTTTTATTGTTTTATAAATTATGCAGTTTCTCTTATAAATATATCGATAGATGGATCGAGTTCTCAGTTTTCAATATGTGATTACTGTTTTGATCTGATGACCACCAAACCCACGGGTCTGGATTAACTTTGTACATTAGAAGTGCATTCATCCAAAAATATGACCAATACCATTCTATTGGCCCTAGTTTTGCCCCTGGAAAATTTTAAATTGTCAGGGAAATTAGCAACACCTGAAAAAGTCAGTGAAAAGTGATTTGATTTTAGAATATCAAGGAAATTCAGCGTCAATATTACATGGGTGTCAAATGACAAAAGTTGTAGAAAATGTATTAAATAACATTTTATTACATGTGTTAAAAATGTAATGATATTGACACTATGCACCATACTACATCATGAGCCTTTGATTGATTCACTAAGCATTTTAGTTAATTTCAATTAACCTCAAGGCTTCTTTCATGTGCAAGTTTTTAATGTTTTCATAATTACCAACGTTGTTTTGGTAAGTTTGTTGAAAATCCGTATTTTTAATGTTATTAAAAAAAACTTCGATGGCATGGAAAAGTTATGGAAAATCATTACATTTATAGTTTTAATTCCAGTAGACGCTATTGCTAGTTATTAGTTAACACTGAAGTGAAGACATAATACACTGTCCGTCCTGCATCTATGATAGGGAATTCCCCCTTCTTAATTCAAACATAATCATTCATTCGTCGTAAAAGGTTTTAAAAATAAATGCATTTCATTCAGCAAGTAAATATTCAATTTAAAATCTGAATGGTTCGTTTTGTGAACAAATTTAGGCAATTTCAAATGCACTTGAATTGACTGAAATTAATCGTGAATTTCGTACGAAAATATCCTGAAAGTGCTATGTCATAAATTCACATCAACTGTGCTGAAAATGTTTCGTGCTTCAAACAAGTTATGCTAAACATTATCATTGCAACTCTTTAATCTTACATCATCTCATTCCCTTCAGAAACGCTTTTATAGTGACAGGGGTAAAGCCATGCAGATGTCCCCAAAAATGCAGATTGTTTACTTTCGGTTTAAGGCGTTTCACCTAAGAAATGTATGAGAAAGTTTAGTCAAATCAGGCGCATTTTCAAAAAAAAAAATGAATGAACTGTTTCCCGAAACCAGCCATTCCGATTTTTCATTTTTGTATAATTTTGTTAGTGCCTTGTCAGATGCCACATTATTGCAACACATTCGATAGATCGCCTGGTTTCCTAATAATTTTAAAGAGGACCCTGTACCGTGACCTACTTCAACATATTCACAGAATGTATAAAATTGATAGTAGCCTCACTTTCTGGGATTTTTTGGGGAGGAAAAAAAAACCCAATTGGCAATTTGGTTTCTGGTTCTCCATTGCTGAGAGCGCCAAACTCTCGTCATCAGCATCCGTTAAAAAGTAACAAAAACTAACAAATCGCAGCTATAAGCCGTTTTGCGCACTTACCCACACCACGTTAGGCTCTCAAAGAACGATTTCCTAAAAAATAAAACCCCCTTTTTTATTGTTTCTTGGCCTCACTTTGTATCGGAAGGCTTTTTATTTCTCCTCACTGCCAGGCCTCAAAGCCTCTAAAAAACGAGTAATTTGAGCAACATCGAGCCTTTATTTGTTTTAGATAATTGCGTTTTTGTTGCTCCTTCTAAATTACGGTTTGTTTTATGCATAAAAAAAACCCTGTTAGTTTCTGCTTTATCGAAGCCACCAAACGATCTTATAGCGTATTTTTAGCCACAAATAAAAAAAAACGTTTTACGTCTTCTTCTCGTTTAAAACCAGCCTGGGTTTATTTTGGCACGTCGTTCTCCCAGCTGCTTTAATTAACCCTGTTTATGTATGGCCCCTAATTCGTTTATTAGGTTTTTTTTTGACACAACTTCTCCAAGTACATGTAGGTCTCTATCAGCATTCATCATCCTACGGCGCTTCTGCTTTGCTGACCACAATTATCACGTTACACGCATCTTTTCACTCTTCTTCCTCAATTGCTACAGACCCCGTGGCTGGGTGCACCCCTTTTTTTTGCCCCAATTTTCTTATTTCCGAGAGCTCTCCTTATTATTCAAGCGAGCGAATTAAGGGGGATTTAAGTGATTAAAATTGCTTCCACCTTGCTGAACGCTCCCAGAAGTGCTGATCGAAGGGTCCCACTTGCTACAACCCCCCTCCATCATCCCCCCCTCTGCGAATTTACAAAATTAACTTGGGTTTTCGGCTAGAGTTTGTCTTAAGCTATCGATTGTCTTGGTTTATTAGCGAATAAAACGTGTACAGACGTCGTCAAGTATCCTTTGGCTGAGAAATTAAGAAATTGGCTATAGCGCAATGAGGGCAACCAGCGCCATCTGTGGTGCTTTCAGAACCACTTGTTGTCCACTGTTGTCGATGATCAATAGGAGTTTCGAACATGAACCAGTGGCGCACAAAGGACCGACTTTGGGGGGGGGGAGCACTAACTT